>JANFOE010000887.1:2500-232500 GCA_025667525.1 Glebionis coronaria
TGTATATAGTTGCGCGCCTACGTACCATTAGGAAGGGGACCATGAAAGGCTGATTAGTAGTCCACCATAAATTTGTTTACTAAACATTACATTCTTTTTTGTAATTGTGAAACATTGAATTTTTATGAGATCTGTAAGAAGTGAAAAATAAGGGACATATTGTTAGGAACACCTACATATGTGCCCGTACCATTTATACTTGTGAATCGAATTTACTCATCTGTGGAAAATTGTCTTAATTTGACAATTGACCTCCCCTTCTTGTCCAATTTCTCTCATGGTGACATTCTTTTGGAAAAGTATCTAATTACGAGTTACCGAGTGTTTGATACCCGACTGGGTGTATCGACGTTCCTATCATCATTTTCTTTTGATTAGATTTCATTTGAATGGACCTGGTTAACGATCCGAGGTGCTTTCCGAATGCGTACTCAAATCATGAAAACATGGGATATATTCATATTCGTTAATATTTTCGTCTGTATCTGATTTGAAATTCTCTCGCGTAAAATTATGCGTTGACCTTACTCTTTTAACGTTAGCTATGTCCCCCAGATATCCTTGATTTTTGTGAAGGGTTTACGAGTTATTTTTTAGCCTTTTTGAGAAGTTCTCATCTTATCGACGGTAAATAAAAACTGGAAAGGTTTGATAATGCCATTAGGATGGATTGATTGATTATGACATGATGTCATTGTCTTAATTGATGGGAAACTCGAGTAGAATTCCCCTAAAAGATAAGATGTTGATTATAAAAGGTGATATAAAATAATTCCTGACGGGAGGACCATATCCTGCATTTAGGACTTGAAATTTTTACCATGAATGGTTATGAAAACTAGTCATAGATCTTGTAATTTAGAAAGAATCTAAGGTGGATTTATTAAAAGATGTTTCTGTTATCTGAAACTTTTAGGGAGGTATTTGCTGGTGAATTAGCTAGACTTTCACCATTAAGGCAAGTTGAATTTGGAATTGATTATATTCCCCGGTGTTTGTACCTGTAGCATGTGCACTATACTTCAGCACCATCTGAATCGAAAGAGTTTACCGTGCAAACTGACAGAGTTGTCGGAGAAAGCTTGTATTATACCGATCTCGTCATCAAGAAGAGCTATGGTGTTATCATTCTCCTTATATTTGTCGATTTACCGTGAACTATGTAAATTGGACGATCAAAAAGTTTATATCCATTACCAGAGATGGAAGATTTGTTCGATCCATATTCAGAAATTTGATCCGGCAAGGTTATCATCAACTTCGCGTCCGCGAAAAAGATTATCTATTCCAATCACTACATCCAGAATTGTAAATTAACATTATGAGTTTTCATGTTATGTTGTTTTGGATTGGACCAATGCACATGTAGCATTCATAAATTTGGTGAATCGCGTGTGCAGGCTGTAAATTGATAAAATTCATGCTTGTGATTCATTAGGGACCATCTGTTTGTTTCTAAGAATAGAAAGGAGTTAAAACTCATTTATAGACTGCCCTGAGTTGGCCGAGCAATGAAAAACCTGTTACCTTGAATAATTAACATGTGATTTAAAGGCTTAATCCTCTACATTATTTGACCGTGTATGATTAATAGATAATGAAAATCTATATTGACCTCTTCAAAGATTAGAGCCAGTAAGGCTTTGGGTTATACCAAAAAGAAAAGTGCAAAAATGTTTTTTGACAAATATTTTGTCAAAGAATTTGTAAGGAATCATTCCCTTATATCCAGATCATTTAATTAAACTCCCTTAGGAGTAGATGGTTTTGTGTATACCTCAAGACAACCTAAGAGGAATCAAGGAAAAAACCATTTTAAAACCCTGACTTGGAATTTGGGAATGACAAATTTTTGCTCTTCAAACTAAGAAAAATTTTGGACCCAAAGTATAAAACAACGATTTTCGAACATTTTACGGATCTTATTAATTATTTTTGATAAATCAACAAAAAATCGTGGTTAAATTAAATTCAAATTTATTTTGAACATTTTTTCTATAATTGGAAAGAACCTGAGAAATTAAAAATTTTTTTACGTTTACGTTTTCATAAAAAAGTAAATATTTATTATTTAATTACTTGTAATATTTTATCGACGCTTTAAACATCGGATTGAGCAAAAACTAATAAAGATAATAGCAGAGACGAAGCTAAAACTTAGAAAAATATGAAAGAAAGAATTTCTAAGTGAATTGTGGGTCATGATAATTATTTCATCAGGGAAGGGGAAATGTAGATATTGACACATTATGTAGAAAAAGATAAAGAGTCAATTAGGATGTATTCCCTTAGTAAATGAAATTGTGCAAAATAATTTGCCCGAACAATTTAAAAATAGCTAATGCTCGTAATAAGGATAATATAGATAATAAAAAGGGGGGTTCGCGGCTAATGAGAACGATTAAAAAATGAGAGCCGATGGCGTTTAAATGTTTTAAAAAGGGCCGCTTATGGTTTGCCTAAATATGGAGGATTTTGAGATTTAGTCCATGTTGGAATCTCGTAAGTTTAAGTATTGTATTCACGCCATTTATGATTAAATGTATCTTTTTCTGAAGAAGTTTGTACTAATGGCCAAGCATGAAAGCAGACATCACAACGTAATGTTAGTAAAATGTTTAACTTTTTGCGAAGGCCGAGGCTGAACGCCAAAAATCCATAAGGATTGCTTCTACAACTTATTATTCCTGTTTTGGAAGTAAGATAGAACCCACCATAGATTCTTATCATAAATTTTCCAAGGTCATCTCTGGATTTGATTTGATTTGGGTCATCGTTGACAGACTGACCAAATCTGCTAATATCACTAACGTTAATGATAGATTTCTGGATGGAGAAGTTGACTCTTTTTGTATTAAAGGAGTTGTGTAAGCATGGTGTGCCTGTATTGATCATCTCTATCAAGATCCTCGCTCTGCAACGAGTTTCTAGAGATTTTCCTCATAAGTCATTGGGAAACGAATCTTGATGAGAGTACTGTTTTACCACCCCCAATTGAAGGGACAGGGTAAAGTAACGATACAAACACTAGAAGTCTTGTTTTTATGTTTGAATGATTGACCCTTGGGTAATGAACAGAATAATCGCTTTCCTTTGGAGAGATTATCATTGATAATTATATCATTAGGATCGAGAATTATATCATTAGGATCGAGATCGAATCTTCTGAGGATGAAACTAAATTGTAGCACATAATATGAAGTTTATTCCATCCAAAAATGAGCTTCTATCTCCTTATAGAACTCAAGATATGATAAAAATGGTGAAGATGAATCTAAAAATCAGATTTTGAAGAATTAATGTTTAATAGTATTATATAAGCACTCAAACTAATATAGTATAAAATGTGAATTAAAACTCACTAACTTATAAATTTCATTTATATAAATATGTATAAGGTTAAATAAATGGACACTTTATAAAAATGGTAGTTGAATAAGATTTATAAGTTATAAAAACTATAAACATGATTTTTACGACTTTTTCGGCTATTACCGTAAAATTAACGTTTTTTGCCAATTAAAACATAGACGATCAAACCCGTCTAATGTAAAGTTTTTAAAAGTCATATACTGATATATAAGTACCTAATACAAGTAAAAACCGATAAAACCCGAACTATATGACATACAGACATTAACGAGCTAAGTTAGCATATTGGACTAATAATTTAACTAAATAAGTTAAACACTTATAAAAATTACTTATTGGGCTTAACCCATTTGGGTCCAACATGTAAAGTATAAATACTGAAAATACAAGTATAAAATGGATTAATACAAGTTAAAGGACTTATAAAAGGCTTATTGGACCTAAAACATGTAAATAGGTAAAACTAGTAAACTAATATAAAAGTTGTCAACACATAACACAAAAATGAGTGAATGATAATATATAAACCCACTTGATCATCATCATATGTATAAAGTCATCATATATATATACATAATTGTTATTTTGATAAAGTCATTGGACAAAAGTCTAAGACGAGTATTATTTGTCTAGGTTTCCGTGATTGAGGCACGTACCGTACATCCGAATTGCCGATAACCCGCTTTCCCACATCAACGTGAGTTCATAGCCTCGCACTCTTCTAAATTTTTTTATGAAATGTTTTATAAACCCGCGAGGGAGATAACATGTTAGTTTTTATAAAATAGGACACTAGTTGTCCTGATTGTCTGTTTATTGATTTGGACCCGAATGATTGTATGACCCGATGAATGATTAAATGACCCGATAGATGAAATGAAATGGATTATTAAAGTTAGGTTATGTCACTAAAAGTCCCATTAGCATGAATTGTGAACTACCGGGATTTGGTAGACGCTTATGCATATAATAGTACTATTTGGGGACGATCACCCCAGTTCGCGCCTTGATGGTTGATCCCCGTCGTGCCACATTGATTGGTAAGCGAATTTATGTATGAGAAGATTTCCATAGCGTGATCTTTGTGACGACACGCTAACTTAGTTGGGCAAATGAGTTTCTGTTGATCCCAAACTTAGATCGATTAACTTTGTGTATACGAGATTAGATCAAGTAATACACGTAGAGAAACCTTTGTATATGCTTTATGAATCTAAGTGTTATGCGGAATCTAACACTTAAACAAGAACACACAAGATGTAAACAAACTTTCACTTTGATTATTAATGTCGAACTTGCTTACAATGAAAGATGTTTACGAATGAAAACTTATATTAAACATTAACCTAAAGGCCTTCTTTTATAGACATAAGAAGCCTTGTACAATAATCTACGTATCAGCTATTCTAGGTAAAGATAAATATAGAAAATACATTGTCGTTTCTATCCTTACTAGAAGTATTCTAGAATATAATAAACGTGTAGAATATATCTTCCATCAGTGCTTGTCTTCAATGTGTCAACGCTTGACTTTAACTTGTCAACGCTTGAGCTGTCAGCGCTTGTTTTGTTCTTGTCAACGCTTGTTTTGTTCTTGTCAGCGCTCAAGTGATCTGGCCTTAATTTATTCCCAACAATCCTCCCCTAAACTTGATATCCACTCTTATGATCAAGTTTCTGAATAAGCATTAAGGACTAGGAGGAATCTTACAAACCTTCTCATATTGGTAATGAATAAATCTGATCAAATCTTTTGCCACGTCACTTGAATAATCTATTTCCAGCTGAGTGTCCTTCATCTTTTCCAAAATAGCCTTGGGTATGAAATACTGAGCATCCACAAGTAAATACTCAGCAAACTTTGTAGAGCTCAAATGGTATACACCAGCAGCTGAATATAACCTCCATTGAAGACCACTGAGGTCATCTTCAAGATCCTTCTATATTGCAGGATCCTCATCTTTTGGTCCACACATTCTTTTGAATGTGGTCCAAAGTTTTATTCCATTAGCTGAAGTTGGTGCTTCAGCCTCATACTTGGTCTCCAGCAACCTCCAATGGTCCACCAAGTCTTCTCTATCACAACTTGCAAACAAAGATATGAGAGTGGTAAAAGTGTGTACCTCCTTGCCAAATCTGCCAATCTTCCAGAACCCACATTCATCTTCTTCATAGCTCACAATTGGGTTCTTGGAATCTAATGGTAACACTTGCACCATATCTGAAGCTTCTAATGGGGAGAGCTTGAGGCTCTTTCTTATAACTGCTTCACTTGGATATAGTGGATCCATATCTTTTGGAAACTCAAATGAAACTCCCTTCTTCACTGGCCTGGGAACCATCATAGCTTTCTTGGTTTCCATTTCTTCTGCAAGTTCCTCCTTTCTTTCATCTGAAAGAAGTCTGAGAGTGTTTGCTTCCTGCACTCTCACCCAAATGGGATAAGCCCTGTTTTCCAACTCATCAAATGTCAAAGCTTTCAACTTCTGATATGTCCATCCAACTCCATGACATCTGAGAAACATAAAGTAGAGCTCCCTTCTATCCCTTTTCAACTCTGAGAGAATATTGCTTGCCTTGTGTTTCAAAATTACCTGGCAATCCTTCTGAACTCTAAGAAGAAGCTCCAAACCCCATATTTGATCTGAAATGGTCAAGTCTGGATTATCCATGCATCTGTCTTCCCAAGCATGATACATTTGAACCACCTCTGGCATGTCAAAGTCAACCTGCAATTTCAATTCTCTCAACTTTTCCCTAGCAAACTCATCACCATACTCAAGCCTTTCTGGTTCTATTATCATCACACTTGAGTCTGAGCTAGCTCCATCACTTTCTTCTTCTGAAGTCACAACAAATGGTGACTTTTCCTTTTCATCTTGTTCCATAATTTGTGCAGCTAATCTTCGATCAAACTCAACCTAAGCTGCATCCTTTGGAACAATCTCTTCTACCATTTTACCCTTACCCTTATCTGATGGTGCAATGGTTGGTAAGGTAGATGGTAATACCTGAGTAGAAACCTCCTTGATGATAGATGATGACTGGGATACACCACCTTCATGTGCAGGTCTGTCAACGCCCAAATTTGTTCTATCAACGCCCAAAATACTTCTATCAGCGTCCAAATTTTCCTTGTCAACGCTCAAATATCTTCCCTCAGCGCCTTGTGTAACCTCTCTCAACATAGCTGTAAATGATAAATTTAAGTTGGTGGGAGAGACTAAGGACGTATCAAAACCTGTTTGTTTCTTTAAAGTTGTAAGGGCCTCAGCAACATCCATTGATTGACCATCCTGGCTGCCCTTATCACTCAGATTTATTTGATCTTCCTCCCCTTTGGAAGATTCCTCCATACCCCTCCTAGCACGATCATTTTCCAAAACAACAATCCTCTCCCTCAATTGCTTGACTTCAAGGCCTTGTGAGCTGACTACTTGTACTAAGTCTGCATTTTGCTTTTGCAAGCTAATGCGGACTGCCGTCAATTCTATAAGAGTCATTGGTTCTAGTCTGCCCTCTTCTAAAATGGGGATTTGACCTCCCAAGTCAGATTCATTGGGCATGGATGAGGACTTAATTATGGTGGTACTGCCTTGGCCAACATCTAAGCCAGAACCAATAGTCCCAGCCTCATCCAGGGCACCAGCCACACTTGTGGTGGGGGTTCTCTCTGCTTCATGGCTAGGACCACCAGAGGAGAACACTCCAGTAGTCCTTTGGCGTTTCATCAACCTATATTCAGGGGGTGTGGAAGATGGTGTGGAAGAATGGGTAGATGTGGGTTGGTAAAGGGGTGTTTGGGATTGTGAAGGTTGTGTGTCAGCGTTGGAAATAGGCACATCAACGCCAACATTGAGTGTGTCAGCGTTGAAGGATTCTGAGTCAATTTGCGTTTGTTCAGGTGAAGGTAAAGGTTCAGGAATTGGTTCAAGTTGTGGTTGAGGGTCAATTTGAGGTTGGGGGTCTGGTTGGGGTTGTGCTGCTGCAATAACAGCAAGCATGGCTTGGGTTAAAGGTAGGTCTCTATGGGGTGGTGAGTCCATCTTTATAAAAATAGCTTTCTTTTGCTCAGGGATCTTATAAAAATCATTGTGATCCCTTGAGCAGTAACCTTGATCATCAAAAACCATTTGCAGAAAACGGGGATAAGCTAAAGTCATTTTTGTCCCCTTGTTTTTACACATCCCCTCAAAAATCATTTTAGAATAGTTATATTTTTGCCCTGTTGCAATGCACACAATAGCACTGGCAATGGATCTATTGATCTCATTGTGTGCAGTACATTTGGGACTCAAACATTGAAGGAGGACATGTATGAGGTACTTCCAGGCTAAGGGAAATTCCTGCTTATGATACTTGTTGAGAGTACCTTCATCAGGAAAAGGATATCCCAAAGCCCTAAGCCCTTATTCTATTTCATTTATGGGAAGGGTGGCTATACCATCAGCATCATCAAGATGCAAGGCTTGGCGTACCAAGGCCTCAGTAACCACCCAAGATCTCCCATGAATAATAGAAGTCAATGTGGTCACTCCATTATCTGTTGAGGAACTGACAGTGTTCCAAAACTTCTTAATGTGTGTGACTGGAATGAGTGGTGCATGAGAAAGAGCATACCTTAATGGGGATGCGTTCAAATACGCCACCATTTGTGTGTATTGGGGAAACAGAGCATCATCAGCTTCAAGATAAGCAATCATGTTGTGTTGTGATCTGAACCCCAATTCCAATTCTGTCGGTTTAAACTTTGGTGCCATTGATGAAAGCTGTTAATTTTAAGTGAAGAAGATGAAGTTGATAAGAGAAAATTGTTAGACTAGAATTATAGATACCCTGTTTAAAATAGGAGCCACATTTATAGGAGAAAAAGAATGCATGTGATTGGCCCAAAAATAGGCAAAGATTTTCAAAAATCAATCATGAAAATATTGAAAAAGTTATAAGATATCTCATGCATTAAATGAAAGTAACAACTCCTAATATTACGGCTTGAAAATATGTCAAAAAGTAACAACTGGGTAGGTCCCATTGAGTGTCAACGGTAAAAAATAACCTATCAACGCCCAACGGCTATAATCTTGTCAACGTTTGCCTATAGCCATGTCAACGTCCAATTTGGTCACAAGAACGCTTGGAAAATTCTTGTCAGCGTCCAAAAATAAAAATATTTTAAAAAGTGAAAAATGACCTTAACAAGTAATTTATCCTAGAGCAGATAACCAATAGCTGATAATTATTATAGGGCGGCAAGCACTGTCTAGTTATGCACACTTGCATAAGCAAGATAGACATAACAGTCCTCTAGTGTCACTTTCTAACCAAAACTCTTAACAACTAAGTTACCTTATAAAATCCTTGTTACTCCCAGGTAAATCCCATATTAAAATCATTCCCAAGTCTCCCAACAGACCACAACCAATTCTAGGCCAAAAATGTCTTGGCAGCATGCACAGTATATCAACTTTGCATGCTACAGTGCCTCATGATTTAGTAAAACTAACTCATACTCACCTGTGGACACAATCTAGAATTGTGATAAGAGTATCATATGGATACCCAAACATCCTAAAGGTTCCTAAAACCCCCTCTTAAACTATGATACAAAAGTTTTCTAAAGTCATGCATGAACATAAAAAATTTATGTCAAGATAGGAATGAAATATTCCAACCATCATCCATAAATAAAAACTTGTCCAAATTCTTCTCCATTGATCCATAAGCAACTTTGTATCCAATGGTATACTGCTAACACCATCTGCACATTTAGATTGAAAACCACAAAACTAACATTGTTGCTGACAACGCCCCGATAACACATGACAGCGTTGAGGGAAGCTTTGTCAGCGTTAGACAGTTATATTGCTGAAAACGTTACAAAAACACTTATCAGTGTTCAAGCAACCTTTGTCAGTGTTAGAAAAATATAGTGGAATATCTAAATCATCAATAAGACCAACAATAATAATGCATCATCCTATACATACTTTTACAAAAAGAATCCAAAACACATATTATGTGAGATTGACCATTCCAATACTTGTTACCAAGTATTGAAATCTCCCAGCATCAAAAGGTTTAGTTAATAAATCTGACACATTTTCCTCAGTGTCAACCCTATCTGGTTGTATTAAACCTTTCTCAAAGCAATCTCTTATAAAATGGTGTCTAATTTCTATGTGTTTAGTTTTAGAATGATGTACAGGATTCTTAATGATGCATAAAGTACTATTATTGTCAACAAATATCTTAGTATGCATGAAATTGTACCCATAGTCCAACAGCTGGTTTTGAATCCACAACACTTGGCCACAACATTCAGCTGCAGCCACATACTCTGCTTTAATTGTAGAATTAGCCACCACTGTTTGTTTCTTGCATTGCCAAGATATTAACCTGCTCCCAAGAAACTGACATCCACCAGTTGTGGATTTCCTATCAAATTTATCACCTCCATAATCACTATCTGAATATGCAATCAGCTCCAATGGTGAATCCTTTGGATACCACAAACCAAGACTAGGATAGCATCTTAGGTACCTAAAGATCCTCTTCATAGCATAAAGGTGACATTCTTTGGGAGTCACTTGATGGCGTGCACAAGCACACACAACAAACATAATGTCAGGTCTGGAGGCAGTAAGATACATCAAGGATCCAATCATGGATCTATAGTGCCTGACATCAACATCTTTCCCATCTCCAATCTTCCCCCAAGGTTGTTCTCTATCCATAGGAGTAGTAGCCCTCTTTTCATGTGGAGAAAAGCCAAACTTCTTCAAGATCTCAGCAACATATTTGTCCTGGGAGATGAAGATACCATCCTCTTTCTGCTGAACTTGTAAACCAAGAAAGAAGTTCATCTCCCCCATAGCACTCATCTTGAATTTGTCTGTCATAAGCTTGGAGAAATCCTCACTCATCTTTGGATCAGTAAACCCAAAAATGATATCATCAAAATAGACCTACACAAGCAACACATCCTTGCCTTTCTTCTTTGTAAATAGTGTCTGATCTATGGTGCCCCTCTTGAATCCATTGTCCACCAAATAGGTAGACAAAGTACCATACCATGCTCTAGGGGCTTGATGAAGGCCATACATAGCCTTTTTGACTCTATACACTTTATCTGGATGCTCTGGATCCTCAAAACCAAGAGGTTGCATTACATATACTTCCTCAACAATGGTGCCATACAGAAAGGCACTCTTGACATCCATTTGATAGACTTTGAAGCCCATGCAGGAGGCATAGGCTAGAAAAATCCTAATAGCTTCAATCCTTGCAACTGGTGCAAAGACCTCCTCATAGTCTATCCCCTCCTCTTGTGTATAACCTTGAGCCACTAACCTTGCCTTGTTTCTGACCACAATGCCTCTTTCATCTCTTTTTTTCCTGAGAACCCATCTTGTCCCTATAGGTCTGACATATCTAGGACAATCAACCAGCTCCCAAACATCCTGAATTGCAAATTGGTGAAGCTCATCCTGCATTGCTTCCACCCAGCTTGGTTCTTTGAGAGCATCAAATATTTTCTTGGGTTCTTCTTGTGACAGAAAACATGCAAACAAACATGCTTGCACAAGAGGGGTATCAACCTTCTTGTGTATATTGGCAATAAACCCACCAAGAACTTGATGAGACCTTCTAGTCTGAACTAGAGTCATAATATCACCAATGATCTGGGAAGGGGGGTGATTCTTCATTGTAGAAGTGAGAACTCCTCCTTCAAAAAGTCTGGTGTCCTCAACCTCATGCTCCATGTTGCCAATATCTTCTTCATCAGACTCTCTTATATCAACATAAGGATGACCTTCTTCATAAGAATTGGAAGGTTCACCTTGTTCAAAAGTGGAAGATAAAAGATGTGCAAAGGTGTTGTCAACGTCTGAACCTTGTTTATCAGCGCTTGGGCTAACAACGCTTGAACTGTTGTTGTCAACGTCTGAGCCATCAACGTCTGAATTGGTATTGTCAGCGCTAGATTTACCTTTGTCAGCGCCTGAAGGACCATGCATGTTTGTATCTGGTGGTACTTGGAAACCACATTATCTTGTCCAACAGCAGCAGCAGCAGCAAAAGCATCTGTCCAAATGGGAATTGTGACATATTCTAATGTAGGAGATGCCTTTTCTGCTTGTGATCCAACCTTCTCATGAACCTGTGTACCTGAAACATTAACAACTTGTTCCTCCACAACATTTGAAGTTACCTTCACAATGTCTGGATTAGTGACAGGCATATAATTTAAAGTTCTAGATAAGGGTTCCAAATCAAACAACCAATTAGGACCACTTTCAGGATCACTAGGTTTATTCTCTAAGAACCTAACATGTACTCTTTCAACTATACGTTTGTCCTCTTTAAGATAAACTCTATAACCCTTGCTCTGCACTGAATACCCCATGAAGTAACCCTCACCACCTTTTGCACTAAATTTCCCTAAGGCATCACTAGTATCCAAAACTACTACATGACAACCAAAAGGTCTGAGAAAACCAATATTAGGTTTTCTACCCCAAAGTAATTCATAAGGTGTTTTGTTCTGAATTTTGTTAACCAATGCTCTATTTTGCACATAGCAAGCTATATTAACAGCCTCAGCCCAAAAGGCTATAGGAAAGTGAGCATCAGCCAACATTGTTCTGGCTGCTTCAATTAGGGTTCTATTTTTCCTCTCAGCAACCCCATTTTGTTGTGGGGTTCTAGCAATACTAAATTGCCTTGTAATTCCTTTCTTGGCACAGAAATCATCTAACTTCTTATTCCTAAATTCTCCACCATTATCACTCCTAAGCATTTTAACCTCATTGCCAGACCTCTTTTCAATCTGAGTGATAAAATCAATAAGAACATCAAATGTGTCACTCTTCATAGCTAGAAAGAATGTCCAAGTAAATCTAGAAAAGTCATATGTGATAACAAAGCAATATGACTTACCATTCAAGCTTTCTATATTAGTTGGACCAAAGAGGTCCATGTGAAGCATATGAAGAGGTCTAGAACTAGTATGCACCTGTTTGGACTTGAATGAGACCTTGTGCTGCTTGCCTTTAAGACATGCAACACAAGAGTGGTCATTGTGGAAGGCCTTCTCAGGCAAACCATCAACTAAACCAAGCCTCACAAGTCTATTTATATTTTTAAAATTTATGTGCCCTAGTCTCCTGTGCCACAAATTACTCTCATCTACTGAGGCCTTATCATAAAAACAAGACATATTGGTATTCATTTTAATCCCATTTAAATTCACATTATATATGTCCTTATGCCTAGGTATTTCTCATCAGGAATCTTAAAATCCTTGCTTAACACCAAACACTCAGTATCAGTAAAAAGAACTTTATTTTTGTTATCACAAACCTGTGATACACTAAACAAGTTGTAATCAAGTTCTTTTACCAGGAAGACATTCTCAAAACGCAGATTATTGGTGAGAAGGGTTCCTTTGCCTTTGATGGTACCATATCCACCTCCAAAGTATACCTTATCACCATCTTTAATAGGGGTGAAATTCGTCAGATAGTCTTCCTTCCCTGTCATGTGCCTTGAGCATCCACTATCCCAATATCTATAATCATTGATCTGTCTTTGAATGCCCTGACATAAAGAAAAAAAATAGTTTTCTTTGGGAAGCCAAGTCTCAAAAGACTTGGATTCATCTGGTTGTTCAATAAGAACAGACTTAGTTCTCACAACAACCCCATTCTCATCCTTTTTAGGATGAAATACCCAGTTAACCCCAATAGGTTTTGTAATGACCTTTGAAATGTAATTATATCTATTGCAAGTCATTGAAATCCCATTATTATTAGGGTTTTGATCTTTCTTGGGTCTCCATGTTAAGCTTGAAGAAGCTTTAGACCCCTTACCTTGTGGCTGCAAATATTTAGGTCTGGTCATGTTTTTGTCAGCGTTAGAATTTGTCCTGTCAACGCTGAAATTACCCTTGTCAGCGTTGAACCTAGGGTTTGCTATAGAAACCCATTGCCTATTTGACCAGGTGTTTGTCTTTTGAAATGGTCTTTGTCCATGAGTGTTAGACCTTCTAGAAAAGAATGGGGCAGGCCTAATCACTTGTGGACTTTGTTGCACACAAGGTTTGGGTCTGACAATGTTTGACTTTCTAACAACGTTGACTTTGTTCCTGACAGCGCTGAAATTATTCCTGTCAGTGCTGGCTTTAGGAGCGTTGACACACTTGTATGCCAAGTGTGAAAAGCTACCACAAGTGTAGCAAGCTTTTCTAGACACAACCTTAGGTCTAGAAGGAAAGAAGCCTGTTCCATGATTGCTAACTTGACTCTTGGGTGACGTAGTATTCCTATACATCTCTGCATATTTAATGCTAGGTCTTCTAACAGTGTTTGAGCCTAGGTCAACAACTTTACCAGTGATTGGGTTAGTAACCTTAATGGGTGTAGATTCATTTGGACTTTCACATAGCAAACCTCCCTTAACAAATAAAGTAGGGTTAGCTTTCTTCCACTCATTTAGGTCAGTCAATTTTTGTTGATACTCTTCCACTGGAGTGACAACTCTTGGTGGAGGAATGAATTCCTCCTCTTGGAGCTCTGGTAAACCAGTCCAAGATAAGTCCCTTTGTTGGACACCATAGAAGTCACCAGCTGGTGGTGGAACCAAAGAGTAATCATTCATCCCAATCCTAGTCATGTCCTTAGGATCCCTTTGTTTAGCTACACAGTCTCCTAGGGTTTGGGTGGCTCTATCAAATCTTTGAATTTTGAGGCCAACATTATCTTTATTCTTAATGGCCTCATCTAACTTAGCCTGTAATTCACCATTAACCCTTTCCATGATTTTTCTAATATCCATACTACCCTCTAACTCATGTTTTAAGATATTGATCTTATCTTTTAAGTCAATTTCCATTTTCTTGTATTCAGAAACGGTTTCCTCAGTTTCAGTAAGAGCTAGTTGGTAATTAGACAATTTACATCTTTCAGTACTCATATCATCTTTTAGTTTTAACACCTCTTTGTTAAGTCTTTCATTGTTTAACCTACAACCTTTGCTACAAAAAGCATCATCATATACCTCATTATCAGATGAAGAGGAGGAGTGTGCCATGAGAGCATATTCAACATGCTCTTCTTCTTCAATATCAGCAACCAAAGCTTTATCCTCTTCAACATTCTTAGCCAGATAGCTCCAATCCCATCCTGTACCATCAATTCCTTGAACTGCAACCATGGCTTTGGAATCCTGAGCTTTAACAACCTGACTTGAGGGTTTACCAGCATCAGATCTTCTAGGAGATCTACATTCCCTTATGAAGTGCCCCATACGATGGCAGTTGTAGCATTCAACTTTGGATTTGTCAAATCAAGCTGTGTCTTTAGCATTGAAGGTCATTTTCTTCTTAAACCTTTTGTTCCACCTATTTGCTCTTATACTAGCAAGAGCCATGTTCCACTTGATGTCCATCTCTTCCAAGTGCTCATGACTTATCTGCTCAAGGTCCTCATATGTAATCACTGAACCATTGGGCAAAGAAGCAATGTAGGCACAGACAATATCCAAATCCAAACCAGCAGGTTTAACTCTTGGGGAGTCATTCTTGAATGTGTCAGCGTCTGAAAAGGAGACGTTGACAGGACTTGTTCCAGCGCTGACATATGATGATCCAGTAACTGGATGCATATAAGAGTCCTTCTGATTGAATTGACCTTCACTATGAGAGAAGAAGGCCATGTTGCTGGTGGTAGATTTGCTTCCATGCTCTAAAAGAGTTTCATCTTCCAACAGTCTTAGTTTGTTTTAGATGTCATCAAACGAGGAGCTCTTGTAAGTATTGTTGGCAAGAATAGATCTTGCCTCAATCTTCCATGCCTCACCAAGACTTTTAAGAAAGGTAGCATTGATGTCAACATCACCAACTTGTGTCCCCATGAAGGACAACTTGCTAGTAATGTCAAGCAATCTGCTTCTCACACTACACAGTTTCTCATTGGGTTGAGCTTTGAAGAAAGCATAATCATGCAGAAGTTGCTTTTTCTTTTCTTCCTTAGTGTCTGCATTGCCACCATATGCAACTTCAAGAGCTTCCCAAAGATCCTTAGCAGATTCATAGCCTCTATATTTATGCTGGTTTTCTTGTCCCAAAGAGACTTTTAGAATATTTAGGGCTTTCATGTCAACCCTTTTCTTTGGAATGTCATCAGCAGCCACAGCTCTACCATCTCCAGGTTTTTCTTTCTTATCTTCTTCAGAACATCCAGCAACAGCTGATCTTTGAGTAATGGCATCAAGAATCTTTTGAGCCTTATTGAATGTGTTTCCATATTCAATAATCTCCCATAGTGTGTAGTCATAGATCCCCAAATATTGTTCAAAGTTTAACTTCCATAAGTCAAAGTTGGTTGCATCAAGCATGGGAATCTTGATGTTTGGTAAGGCTGAGGAGGAGGAGGTTATTGCTTCAGACATGATGTTTTTAGGGTTTCTGAGAAAATTAGGGTTTTGGTGTTTTTAGGGTTCTGGTGTTCTTTAAGATCAAAAGTTCCTTAACAAGCTCTGATACCACTTGTTGATCCCAAACTTAGATCGATTAGCTTTGTGTATACGAGATTAGATCAAGTAATACACGTAGAGAAACCTTTGTATATGCTTTATGAATTTAAGTGTTATGCGGAATCTAACACTTAAACAAGAACACACAAGATGTAAACAAACTTTCACTTTGATTATTAATGTCGAACTTGCTTACAATGAAAGATGTTTACGAATGAAAACATATATTAAACATTAACCTAAAGGCCTTCTTTTATAGACATAAGAAGCCTTGTACAATAATCTACGTATCAGCTATTCTAGGTAAAGATAAATATAGAAAATACATTGTCGTTTCTATCCTTACTAGAAGTATTCTAGAATATAATAAACGTGTAGAATATATCTTCCATCAGTGCTTGTCTTCAAAGTGTCAACGCTTGACTTTAACTTGTCAACGCTTGAGTTGTCAGCGCTTGTTTTGTTCTTGTCAACGCTTGTTTTGTTCTTGTCAGCGCTCAAGTGAGCTGGCCTTAATTTATTCCCAACAGTTTCGGGTTAGCTACCCATTGTTTGTTGTAGTAAGGTAACAATGCCATGCGGCTTATAATAATCCAAATAACGAAATACTGCTATATGCACTAAATTACGATATATTGCCTGACTAGCAATACGGGGTCTTACTATTGATATTATGTTCGTGTTTTGGTTTTACATAACCATATTCATATAACGGTTTTTATTTAACTTTATACAACATTATAAAACGTATGGTATGATGTTTTTAACGACAATGGTTCATATAATGATTTTGAAGGCGAAAGCCTATATTATGATTTTGATAAGGATTTGTATAAAATGACTTTGGCTATTTTATGGCCTATTAAAAAGATTTGTACAAAATGATTTTCGGTAATAATTTTATACCGATGTTATATTGATGGATTTCATTAAACTCTATGAATTCACTCGGCGTTTTTGCTGAACTTTTCTTTTAACATGTTTTATCTCAGGTACTTGAAGGTAATTCTCGGGAAGACAATAAGAATTCATGGCCCGCACTTAAATAACAATTTCCCTTCAAATGCTTTGTAAAACCTGTATGAAATACAATGACTTGGGACCTATGAAATTTTAATATTTATGAATGGAAATGCTTGATTATTAAACGACACGATTTTTAAGCGTTGTCTATGATGTGAGTAATGTGCTATCCCGTAACACCAACGAGTCTTCCGCTGTATTAAATTGTGTAAATTTGGGGGTGTTACAGTTTGGTACCAGAGCTCTCGTTATAGAGAACGAAAGATTTTTAAAACCAAGGTTTTGAATAAAACTTTTCAAAATCTTTTAACTATAAACATTTTTCTACAAATGTCTAAAATCTTTTGACTATAACGGTGCCGAAGAATTCCCGAGTTACCGACAAGGCC
The DNA here is from genome assembly GCA_025667525.1 of Glebionis coronaria. Classification (NCBI taxonomy): domain Eukaryota; kingdom Viridiplantae; phylum Streptophyta; class Magnoliopsida; order Asterales; family Asteraceae; genus Glebionis; species Glebionis coronaria. The sequence goes on from JANFOE010000887.1 coordinate 19,819, forward strand.
AGACTGAGAAGTGTTATTTTTAATATATATATAACTTGGATTATATATATATATGATGTAATTTTATTACATGATTGTTTGATGATTATTTTAATATTTTTACGAGGTATTTATACGACGTAGATTGTCACAAGAAACCCTAACTCCCCTAGTAAATCAATCGAAGCTATTCCCGTAGAAATTCTAGCTATCCAAGATCTAAACCAAGTTGTGGATATTTATGATCCCAACAAAATGGTTGATATTCGTAGAAATATAGATAGTAGTTGATTGTGATATTGAAGAAGAATTGGCGAGATTAAAACTGATATCGATGTCATGACGATCTTTCCTTATAGAGTGGAGTTTGACAAAACTTTACCGCCTGGAAAGGTGTCATCTGATTCGTTGTCACCGAATTCTTAAAATTGAAATCGAAAGGGTGAATGTTGCACTTGAGGCTGTTATTGGAACCATTACCCAAAAGCCTCATGCGACTAGTACCTTTTCGAGAAGTCTAATTGAATGTGTGAGTCATTTCATACTAGTGACTTATTTGATAATTGTTGTTGTAAGAGCTATAGGATTGGAAATTAAGTGTTGATCATATCGAGCTTTTATTGCCCTTTAAAGGTCTAAGAATAAGGTTGAAATTATTGGAGAATGAGGTAGGATGTTGCATTGAGTATAAGTTAATTGAAACTTGAATGAAATAAAACTTAACCTGTATGGAATATAAGATTGTTAAGAGGAATTCATTAAGTTCTGTGATTAAATTATAAGGTTTTAATTGATTGTTGGTTTGTGTTAAGGGTTGTTCCTAGGCCATTGTCCAATAATGAGGATGCCTAGTGTCCAATAAATAAATTGAAGAAATCTTCTTCAGAATTGGGACCGATGGATCTTCCGGGACAGGTGGAACCCCCATGACTCTTGTAGATTAGTATTCATTGTGGTATCTTTTTAAAATCCCTAACTTAACTGAGACATCAGGTGGTAGGATGAGTTCTTGGAATTGTATGACATAGTGACACGTAATGTGTTACGGTACAATTTTGACTTGTTTGTGACTGATGAAAAGACTACCTTTGATTGCTAAATCCTACATGTATCGATGCTATCTATCTTTTCTTGCTTCTTCCTAATGCTCGCATTAGTGATGTAACCATTGAACAAGTACTCATCTCGAATTGAGTTACGTTGTAGATTATTCTTTTTGAATGCCATCGAGGTCATGCACCTTATGATTAATTGGCTAAGCTCATTTCCTATTATATTGTGGTTAGTTCTTGGTAAACAAATTTTCATCACTCTTTTGCAGATCACTCATTGTTTTTATAAGATAAAACATTATCCTTTGAGAAAATTGAATTTTCATCACTATATGGATTATTTAAAGTGAGACTTATAAATAATCATTATTGAAATAAAGTTGATTATGAAATACTTTGGAAAACTTAATTGTTTTCATAACAAAGAAAAACTTTGTAAATTTATTTTTGATTCTTATTTAAGAATTAAGCATGAAAATGTTTTTATTATAAACATGATGATAAAATTTTGACGAACTGAGTATTGCATCGTTAATATTGAAATTGTATATAGTGGCGCGCCTACATACAATTTGGAATGGACCATGCAAGGCTAATTAGTAGTCACCATAAAACTAATGAATAAACACTACATTTTCTTTGAAGATTGTGAAAGAATAACTTTTATGAGATCTGCAAGAAGAGAAAAATAGGGACATATTGATAAGGACACCTACATATGTGCCCGTACTATTTATTCTTCTAAGTCGAATTTAATCATCTGTGGAAATTGTCTTATTTGACAATTGACAATTCTTTCTTGTCCAATTCTCCCGTAGTGAGATTCTTAGGAAAAGTATCTGATTACCGAGTGTTGATATCCGACTGGATGTATCGACGTTCCTATCATTTCTTTTGATTTGACTTCAATTGAATGACCTGGGTAACGATCCGAGGAGCTTTCGAATGCGTACTCAAATTATGAAAACATGGGATATATTCATATTCGTTAAATGTTTTCGTCTGTATCCGATTTGAAATTCTCTCGCATAGATCATGCGTTGACCTTACGCTTTTAAGGTTAGTTATGTATCCAGATATCCTTGAATTTGTGAAGGATTATGAGTTATTATTAGTCTTTTGAGAAGTTCACATCTTATCGACGGTAATAAAACTGGAAAGTTAATAGTGCCAGTAGAATGGATTGATTGATTATGACATGACGACATTGTCTTAATTGATGGGAACTCGAGTAGAATTCCCCTAAATGATAAGATGTTGATTATCAAAAGTGATCTAAATAATTCTTGATGGATGACCATATCCTGCATTTAGACTTGAAATTATACCGTGAATGGTTGTGAATTAATCATAGATATTATAATCTAGAAAGAACTTAATATGAATGTATTAAAAGATGTTTCCGTTTTCTAAACTTTAGGAGGTATTTGCTGGTGAATTACCTAGACTATCACCATTTAAGGCAAGTTGAATTGGTATTAATTTTATTCCTGGTGCTGCACCCGTGGTGCGTGCACTGTACGTCAGCACCATCTGAATTAAAAGAATTACCGTACAACTAAGAGAGTTGTCGGAGAAAGATTTTATTATACCGAGCTCGTCATTATGAAGAGCTATGGTGTTATTATTCCTTATATTTGTTGAATTACCGTGAACTAAGTAAATTGACGATTAAAATCTATATCCACTACCCAAGATGATAGATTGTTCGATCATTTACAAGGTTTAGCTTATATTCAGATTTGATCCACGGCATGGTCATCATCAACTTCGCATCCGCGAAAAAGATTATCTATTCCAATCATTACATCCAGAACTTGTAATGACCATTATGAGTTTCATGATATGTTGTTTGAATTGACCAATGCACATGCAGCATTCATAAATTTGGTGAATCACGTGTGTAGGCTGTAATTTGATAAATTCATGCTTGTGATCATTAAGGATCATTTGTTTGTTTATAAGAATAGGAAGGAGTTAATAACTATTTATAGATTGCCCTGAATTGGCCAAACAATGAAAACATGTTCCTTGACTAATTAACATGTGATTTAAAACTTAATCCTTTACATGATTTGATCATGTGATTAATAAGATAATGGGATATATGTTGACTTTTCAAAAATTGGAACCATTAAGGCTTTGGGTTTTACCAAAAAGAAAATGGAAATATGTTTTGACAAATGTTTTAACAAAGGATTTTTAAGGGATTATTCCCTTATACACAAATCATTTAACTAAACTCCTGTTTAGGGGTAAATGTTTTTGTATACCTCAAGACAACCAAAGAGGAATTGAGGAAACCATTAAACCATGACTTAAAATTTGAAACGAAAATTTTTGCTTTTCAACTAAGAAATTTTTTACCAAAGAATAAACAAAGGTTTTTCGAACATTTACGGATCTTACTAATTGTTTCCGATAAATCAACAAAAATTGTGTTAATTAAATTCAAATTTATTTTGAACATTTTTATATAATTGGACAAACTGAGAAAATTTAAAAACTTTTTGTGTTTACGTTTCATAAAAATTAAATATTTATTATTTAATTAATTGTAGTAACTACCGACGCTTTAAACGTCGGATTGAGCAAAACTGATAAAAACAATAGTTGAGATAGAACTAAAACTTAGAAAATATGAAGAAAGAAATTATGAGTGAATTTTGGTTATGATAATTATTTCACCAGGAAAGGTGAATATAGATACTGACACATAATATAGAAAGGATAAAGAACCAATTAGGACATTTTCCTTAATAGTGAAGGTGCAAAATAAATTGCCGAGCAATTTAGAAATAATTGATGCTTGTAAAAAGGATAATATAGGTAATAAGAAAGGATTCGCGACTAATATGAATCATTAGAATTGAGAAGCCGATAGTGTTAAATGATTAAAAGGCCACTTGTGGTTGTCTAAATTTGGAGGATTGTGAGATATAGTCATGTTGGAATCTCGTAAGATTAAGTATTCTATTCATGTCATTTCTGATTTAATGTATCTTTATCTGAAGAAGTTTTACTAATGACAAATTATGAAGGCAGACATCGCCTCATACATTAGTAAACGTCTAACTGTTGCAAAGGTCATCATCTGAATTTGATTCGATTTGGGTCATCGTCGACAGACTGACCAAATATGCTAATATCATTCCTGTTAATGATAGATTCTTGATGAAGAAATTGACTCTTTTGTATTTAAAGGAGTTATGTAAACATGGTGTTCCTGTATCGATCATCTCTATCAAGATCCTCGCTTCGCATCGAATTTCTAGAGATTTGCTCAGAAGTCATTGAGAACGAATCTTGATGAGAGTACTGTACCACCCCAATCGAAGGGACGAGGGAAAGTAACGATACAAAATACTATAAGTGTTGTTTTATGTTTGAATGATTGACCTTTGGTAATAAACTGTAAAATCGTTTTCCTTTGGAGAGATTATCCTTGATAATTATCGTATTAGGATCAAAATCGAATCTTGTGAGGATATATATTAGAGCATCTGTAAGAAGGAGTTGGGATGAAGACACCCGACATACACCCATTGTGAGTTGGACATGTCTTTTAGGATTAAGGTTTCCTATGATGGCGAACCTAACCTTACAAAATACTCGACCCGCGAGACCTGAAATGATTGTTGAAATTAGGATCTGATTATTGACTGCCAGTAGTAGGCAGGAGGTTATGTGAATATAAAATGTAGATCTTGAAGTGCCAGATGGGTAGCGAAGTTATGCCAAAAATTTTAACCATGGAAAAATGAATTGATGATCTGAAAGATCATGGATATAAGTCCCCGTTGTATGGAACCATTGAGATGATGTAAAAGATTGGTTCGAAAAGCATATAAGCTGGATTTACCCTAGGACTTCAAGAGCTGCGTGAATTAAGTTTCGTATATCGAACTTGATAAAATGTCTATCAAGTGAGAATCTGATCACTTCTTGATGAAGTTTAGATCGGCGAAAAGTTGCATTCATCAAAAACCCGTGAACATCATGGATAGAGAAAGTAAGTCAACATTAAGCCTGATCATATTCCCGTAGTTATGTTTGATGGAACTCGCGTGTTGTAATGAATTACACTTGTGAGAAAAGACCGAATGTGGATGAGTTACCCACATGGCTTTAACTCTATAAGAAGCGAGTAGTAAGATAAGATGATCTTTGAGGACAAAGATCTTGTTTAGGGGTAAATGCTGTGACAATCCGTCAATTTATGGTTGATATTTTTATTCTCAAATATTATTTAAAAACATTATTTTAATGTTATATTATGAACTCACTTATTTTTGGGAAGAAATTTGGATTTACGTCTTGAAGTAGCATCGACTACGTCTAAACCGGAGGATTCTACGTTACGTGCTTACGTTTACATACACCGTTTTGGTGACAGTCCAACATTTCAGGAAATAAATTTATCTGTGAATATTATTTTGGGATTTTAAATTTGAGTTAGTTCATAAACTCACTAATTTACGAGAAGAGATTAGGACTTACGTTCATAATTTAATGTCCTTTACGACTAAACCGGAAACCTTAAGATTACGTATTTACGTTTTTGATCTCCGTTTTTGATGAGAAAATTTTTATTAGATTCGTTTTGTACCATTGATATATAGTTTATAAAAACGTTTTTCGTAAAACGACCCGAGGGCACTTAAATCGAGGAAACTAGAATCGAGGAATACCCGTAAATTAGTGGGATGAGACAAAACAAGTTTTGTCCCACCCCACTCAAAAGGGATGGCTAACTATGCCACCACAACACCCTTAGGTGTCAACTTGTGAACAACAAGTGGTACACTTGTTACTTGAAGCTTAACAAGTAAGCTACATCAACTTCAAACCACAAAACCATTTACAACCAAACCATTTACTCACTTTCATCACATGCAAACTACTCTCCTCTCTCTCTCAAATTCGTCCCAAAATCACCAACAACAACCCTTATTTGATCTATTTTAGCCATAAAATCATGTGTTATTCATACACATGATGATGCTCCTTTGAAGCGTTCAAGATTGGAGGTGATCTTAACATGTAAAAAGGAGTTTTCAAGGGACTTTGGGGCTGATTTCTCTAGGAGTTTTCATGAAGAAAAATGGCTGATTTTTGGAGGAATCTACAAATACTTGGTGACCCTAGAAGTGGTGTTGATATCTCATAAGATTGGTTACCCAAAACCAAGTCTTGTTCATCAAAAACCTCATCTTTTCATCACTAATGGTGGTATAGAGATTGTTCTTCCTATCCTCTTGTTATTTTGATTATGTAATCTTGTATTTTCTTTATTTATGTATATGTATATGATGATGAATGATGATTAAAAATATTATGTGGGTATTTGGTGTTGATAGATTTGATAAACATGGGTAAAAAGATGGAAAACCACATGTAAAAATGGTTAAATCTTGCTTAATAAGATGGATGTATAAAAACAGTAAGTAACCAAATGATAAACTGATAAAATGGTAAAGTGGAATCAATATACAGTAAGTATTAGGTGTTATACACATGTGAGAGTTGGCCATACAATGGAATCATCAAAATGAGTGAGATATGATCAAAACAAGATGAGTGCACCAATTTGAATAGTCTGTTTTGTAGGGACTGTTAGTGATAGTTAAACATGGAATGAGCAGTAGCTATAACTAACTTAATTGTAGCACATAATATGAAGTTTATTACATCCAAACATGAGCTTCTATCTCCTCATAGAACTTAAGATATGATAAAAATGGTGAAGATGAAACTAAAAATCAGATTTTGAAGAAATTAATGTTTAATAGTATTATATAAACACTCAAACTAATATAGTATAAAATGTTAATTAAAACTCACTAACTTATAAATTTCATTTATATAAATATGTATAAGGTTAAATAAATGGACACTTTATAAAAATGGTAGTTGAATAAGATTTATAAGTTATAAAAACTATAAACATGATTTTTACGACTTTTTCGGCTATTACCGTAAAATTAACGTTTTTTGCCAATTAAAACTTAGACGATCAAACCCGTCTAATGTAAAGTTTTTAAAAGTCATATACTGATATATAAGTACCTAATACAAGTAAAAACCGATAAAACCCGAACTATATGACATACGGACATTAACGAGCTAAGTTAGCATATTGGACTAATAATTTAACTAAATAAGTTAAACACTTATAAAAATTACTTATTGGGCTTAACCCATTTGGGTCCAACATGTAAAGTATAAATACTGATAATAAAAGTATAAAATGGATTAATACAAGTTTAAGGACTTATAAAAGGCTTATTGGACCTAAAACATGTAAATAGGTAAAACTAGTAAACTAATATAAAAAGTTGTCAACACATAACACAAAAATGAGTGAATGAAAATATATAAACCCACTTGAACATCATCATATGTATAAAGTCATCATATATATACATAATTGTTATTTTGATAAAGTCATTGGACAATAGTCTAAGACGAGTATTATTTGTCTAGGTTTCCGTGATTGAGGCACGTACCGTACATCCGAATTGCCGATAACCCGCTTTCCCACATCAACGTGAGTTCATAGCCTCACACTCTTCTAAATGTTTTTATGAAATGTTTTATAAACCCGCGAGGGAGATAACATGTTAGTTTTTATAAAATAGGACACTAGTTGTCCCGATTGTCTGTTTATTGATTTGGACACGAATGATTGTATGACCCGATGAATAATTAAATAACCCGATAGATGAAATGAAATGGATTATTAAAGTTAGGTTATGTCACTAAAAGTCCCATTAGCATGAATTGTGAACTACCGGGATTTGGTAGACGCTTATGCATATAATAGAACTATTTGGGGACGATCACCCCAGTTCGCGCCTTGACAGTTGATCCCCGTCGTGCCACATTGATTGGTAAGCGAATTTATGTATGAGAAGATTTCCATAGCGTGATCTTTGTGACGACACGCTAACTTAGATGGGCAAATGAGTTTCGGGTTAGCTACCCGTTGTTTGTTGTAGTAAGGTAACAATGTCATGCGGCTTATAATAATCCAAATAACGAAATACTGCTATATGCACTAAATTACGATATATTGCCTGACTAGCAATACGGGGTCTTACTATTGATATTATGATCGTGTTTTGGTTTTACATAACCATATTCATATAACGGTTTTTATTTAACTTTATACAATGTTATAAAACGTATGGTATGTTGTTTTTAACGACAATGGTTCGTATAATGATTTTGAAGGCGAAAGCCTATATTATGATTTTGATAAGGATTTGTATAAAATGACTTTGGCTATTTTATGGCCTATTAAAAATATTTGTACAAAATTATTTTCGGTAATAATTTTATACCGATGTTATATTGATGGATTTCATTAAACTCTATGAATTCACTCGGCGTTTTCGCTGACCTTTTCTTTTAACATGTTTTATCTCAGGTACTTGAAGGTAATTATCGGGAAGACAACAAGAATTCATGGCCCGCACTTAAATAACAATTTCCATTCAAATGCTTTGTAAAACCTGTATGAAATAGAATGACTTGGGACCTATGAAAATTTGATATTTATGAATGGAAATGCTTTATTATTAAACAACACAATTTTTAAGCGTTGTCTATGATGTGAGTAATGTGCTATCCCGTAACACCAACGAGTCTTCCGCTGTATTAAATTGTGTAAATTTGGGGTGTTACACTATATCTATACATCTCGATCAGAAAAGAATCAAGAGAAAAAGAAAGAATCGGAATTGATCGATATAATTCTCGAAACAAACGAAAAGGAAACGAAAGATGAAACATAAATCATGGATCAGCTAAGCCCTCTCGGGGACTTTCTTAAGAATAAGAAAGAAGAACCTCATGTAAATACCATGGAATAAGGTTTGATCCTATTCATGGAGATTAGATAAATATTCCATTCGAAAAATGGAAACAATTAGGATTTTTTTAGAAATTGGATCATAATTTATAAAAAACGTTTTTCATAAAATGACCCAAGGGCACACAAATCGAGGAAACTAGAATCGAGGAGTACCCGTAAATTAATAAGGGGATGAAACAAGTTATACTTGTCCCACCCCCCCACTATGCGCGGCCAAGTATAAGCCATCAACACCTTGGTGTCACATTTTTAGCCAAGTTAGGACACTTGTCCATCACATTTCACACCAAAACCACCAACACTCAAAACTAGCTAACACACTTCCCACTTTCTCATTCATACATGCAAAACCACTCTCAAATCTCTCTCTACTCCCTCTTTATGCCGTCCCATATCCACCCATAAACACCACCATAGATCAAAAATTTACACCATAAATCTTGTGTTTAACTTGCACAAGATGATAACCCTTTGAACACTTGTTGACTTGAGGTGATCTTAACATCTAAAAAGAAGTTTTCCTTGGATTTTAGGGCTGATTTCAAGAATATTTTCATCTATTTGGAGGTTTCTAAAAAGTGATCTTCCCAAGATTAAAGATTTGGTGACAAGAACCAAGCCTTGTTCATCTAAAATCTCACCCTTTCTATCAACTTTGGTGGTATAGAGATTGTTTATTCCTATCCTCTTGTTATTTCGTAAAAGTAATCATGTATTTATTTTATAAATGTATATGTATATGATTATTAATGATGATCAAAATATTATGTAGGGATTTTGTTTTAATAGATTTGGTTTAAAACACTAAAATCTACATATAAAGATGTTAAAATCTTGATTAAATTTATAGGTTGTATAAAACAGTATGGAACCATATGATCACATGATAAACTGACTTGGATTATTGAATATACAGTTAGATATATGATTTTTACATATGTGGAGAGTTGACCACTCAATGGAATCAATAAAATGAGCAAGATATGATCAAAATACTATTAAAGTTCAAATCTGTATAGTCTGTTTTGGACGAATTATTAGGGATTCTTAGAGGATGATTGAGCAGTATCTAAAAAGGAGTTAATTGTAGAATATATTATGTAGCTTGTTCTGCACAAATTTGAGGTTCTATCTCCTGGTAGAACTTAAGATATGGCAAAATTAGTGAAAGTGACTTTGATAATCAGATTTGGAAATAAAAGTATATAATACAAAATGAGCACTCAAGTAATAGTATTATAAAATACATATATAAAACCCACTAACTTATGATAATACTTGTAAAATAAGTTGTATACTATGATAAATAAGTATGACATTTTATAAAAGTAAAGACTCAAATGTTTTCTAAAGTTATAAAACTATATATAAGTTTTACGTCTTTTCGGCTAAAACCGAAAGATTAACGTTTTAGCCAAATAAAACTTAGACGGTCGGACCCGTCTAATGTAACATTTTTATAACTCATATAATGATATGTAAGTACATTTGACAAGTAAAAACCGATAAACACGAGCTTTATAACTTATGGACCTTAACGGGCCAAAGTAGCCTTATTGGACCATTAACCCAACTAATTTGGCTAAACACTAATGGACTTACTCATGGGCTTAACCCACTTGGGCCCAACATATGAGTACAGGCCTGGTATTAAAATTATAAATGGGCTAATATAATGTATTGGACTCCTAATGGGCTTATTGGGCCTTAATATGTAAACAAGTTAAAACTAGTGTAACTAGTCTAAAAATTGACTAACACATAACAACTAGAATGTGTATGAAGAGATAAAATCTCACTTGATCATCATCATACTTATATCATCATATATACATAACCATTGTTTTTATAAAGTTATTGGACAAGAGTCTAAGACGAGTATTATTTGTCTAGGTTTTCTTGATTGAAGCACGTACCGTACATCCTAATCGCCGATAACCCGCCTTTCCCAATCAACGTGAGTTCATAGCCTCGCACTCTTTTAAATGTTTTATGAAATGTTTTATAAACCCGCGTGGGAGATAACATGTTAGTTAGGTTATGTCACTAAAAGTCCCATTAGCATGAATTGTGAACTACCGATTGTTTGCTTATTAATATGGACCGAATGATTATATGACCCGATGAATGAATATATGACCTGATGAATGAACTAAAATGGATTATTATTAGTTAGGTTATGTCACTAAAAGTCCCATTAGCATGAATTGTGAACTACCGGGATTTGGTAGACGCTTATGCATATAATAGTACTATTTGGGGAAGATCACCCCAGTTCGCGCCTTGACGGTTGATCCCCGTCATGCCACATTGATTGGTAAGCGAATTTATGTATGAGAAGATTTATATAAGCGTGATTATTGTGATGACACGCTGTATTAGATGGGCAAAGAAATTACGGGTTAGCTACCCGTTGTTTGTTATAGTAAGGTAGCAATGTCATGCGGCTTATAATAATCCAATATTGAAACTACTGATGTACGTATTGAATTATAATATATTGCCTGACTAGCAATACGGGGTCTTATTATTGATATTATGTTCGTGTTTTGGTTTTACATAACCATTTTCATATAACGGTTTTTATTAAACTTTATACAACGTTATAAAACGTATTGTATGATGTTTTTACGACAATGGTTCGTATAATGGTTTTTAAGGCAAAAGCCTATATTATGATTTACGACAAAGATTTGTATAAAATGTATATGGCCTATATTATAGCCTACGACAAATATTTGTACAAAATGATTTTCGGTAATAATTATATACCGGTTATATACTAATGGTTTTTATTAAACTCTATGAATTCACTCGGCGTTTTCGCTGACCTTTTTAACATGTTTTTCTCAGGTACTTGAAGGTAATTCTCGGGAAGACGACAAGAATTTATGGCCCGCATTCAAATAAAATTTCCATTCAAATGTTTTGTAAATTTTTATGACATATTATGACCTGAGGACCTATGTAATTTGATATTTATGAATGGAAAATGCTTTATTATTAAACGACACGATTTTTTAAGCATTGTCTATGATTTGAGTAATATGCTAACACCAACGACTCTTCCGCTGAACTAAAGTATGAATATTTGGGGGTGTTACAGAATACGTCCCACTTGAATATAATTTCTTCAAGTACTCTCTTATATGTTGATCCCCCTTTTAGTGTTTGTGAGAGAATAATTCGTTTGCCTATTGGTTCATCATCTGGTTTGTGATTAAGGTTGATTTGGCAGTTGGTATTATTTTTCTTAACCATACTATATAGAAGATTTTTGTGTATAGATTTTGATTTACCTTTGTGCTCAGAATTTTCTAGTTATATAGGCATTAATATGACTGCCATTGTCAGTTTAATATGAGGATGTGAAGATAATGGGAGTTTCAAATATGAATTTGTAAGTTAGTCTGTTTGGTTACTTTATTGAATTAGCACCAGTTATAAAGTAATGGTTAAATACATATTTATAGGTGATTTCAATCATAGATTATTTAGTTGGAACTAAGATTTACATATATTTTTGTCATGGTTGATGCTTCTCTTCCGACATATTTAAAAGCTAACTTTTCAAAGGCTGCTCATAGTAATAATTCAATTGATATGCTGACAGAGGCTTTTAAAAAGGAGATGGTAGAGGATGATAAGTTGGCTGATAGTTTAGAAGCCTTGTCTATAATGTTAAAAGATTCTGCATCCAAGAGAGCTGTATATGTAAGTCAATTTAAGAATCTAAGTGCTGGTTTTGAAATGCAACAAGGAGTTGAGTTGTTAGAACAGATTCATAGGGACGATGTTGCTAAGTGTGTTGCTCTACGGTTAATGTGTAGGGAGGCTCAGGATAAGAAGAATGATAAGTTTGCGTTTATTTCTAACTTGAAGGATTTCACTATTTGAATATTAGGTCGTTGGTATGAAGATTTAGGGAGTTATGGGGTGGCTTTGAGTTGGTGCAGCTATTTTCCAATTTTTAGTTTCGTTGGTTTTTTATGAATGATCATGGTTGTTATGTATTGTTTTGTTAGTTTACAAAACATTTTATGCTAATAAAATAAGGTTTCTTCATATTTGTGTTCATTTGTATGTTGGGAATTATGTTATGTATAAAGTTACAGGGGTGAACTTAGTAAATAATTATAGTATGAAATTTTTGTGCAATTCTTTAAAAAGTTTCATTTAATATGGCATAAAGTGTAACATGTCCTAAACAATTAAACAGCTGTTACACATGTAGTATTCATCTGTTTCATTTCCAATCTTGATATTATATTATTTGAAATCATAAAGGTTCTGTTTTTCACTGGATTGAAGGTGTAGGATTGAATTAAGCAGGCATGTTTTCTTTTCTTTTATACTTTTACTTATTGAGATTAAGGATACCCAAACACTCTATTAAAAAGTAATATCAGATGCAGAGAAAATGTAAATGTAAGAATAGATGTTTATTATTTTTAAGACAACTATGTTTTTATATTAAGATAAGTTATTAAATGTCTCTTTGAAGACTATGTTACGGGTGCAATAGTTCCTTCTCTTGGTCTTCAATCAATAAGTTGTCCATGACTGAAAACTGGGTTGGGTAAGTATAAGTCTACATAGTTTAGAGACTGTCCTTTACTTTTGTTAATAGTCATTGCATAGCACGGTTTGACTGGAGATTCACTTTTCTTGAGTACAAAGGGCCAATTTGATTAAGCGAAGTGAGAATAATTCTGTGGATTACAACGTTATCTCAGGCGTTTGATCCAGTCAGGATTTTACAATGAAGCACAAATTCACACAAATCAGTAATGAGGAGCCTTGTCCCATTGCATAGACCAAGCCCTAGATTAAGATTCTGCATTAACATATGGGCAATTGCGTTTTTAAATAGAGTCCATGCGATGGCATACCGGATAAATTTAAGCTGTTAAGAAACTCAACATGATATAAATTATGTTGAGCTAGTGTATCCGTTGACCACATACAAATTTCATCTACACTTTTGTAGGTCACGGATTTCCCTTCCAGCTGAACATGAATTCGTTGATTACATCCGCGTCATCATTTCTGGGTGTTAAAATGGCTCTTTCCTTTAAAATTTCATAATCTCTTTGACTTGCTATAAAATCAGGGCAGGTTTCTTCCACTATTTTTTCAACTGGAGAGTTCCGTGATGTAATCAAAAACTTCTCTGGTATTTTAATCCATGTAGCTTCATCTTCTTCTTTTTTAATTGGAACTACCCCATCTCTAATATTTAAAACCCAACAACTGAAATCATGTTTTTCAGTGTCAATTTGGCCATTATGTCCATACTCATTGATGTAGGTAAATCGTACAAGTTTTAGGAAAAACGCGTATGAGCGGCAAGTATTAAGTCTTATGCTTTAGGAAAAACGTAAAACCGAATAAATGCGGGTTCGTTATCGAAGGAGGTGTGTGAATTAAGTGTACCAATATATAAAATCAAGAGTTTAGATTAGTGTCGTTTTTAGATGATCAAGAGAGGAAAATAAAGATGAATTATGCTAAAAATTACCCTACGACTTAAAAAACGCGGAATCGTAAAAATCGACAAAACGAAAAAGTATTCTAAAAATTACCAAAATATTACCTTAAATAAAAAAAATTGTAAATATCTCAAATTTGAAAACCAAATTATCTAAATCCTATTTAATAATTTTAAATTAATTTTTTAAGTTAATGAAAAACCTCATAATTAAATAAAATCAAAAATAAGCTAAAATAAAAACATTAATGGTTGTAAACCTCAATTTATTTATTTAAAACCTAAAAAATATTTTTGAATATTTTTAAAACTAATTAATCTATTTTTTAACTAATTTATAAAAAACGGGAAACAAAATATTTCTAGAAAATAATTAACAAATGTAAAAAACGAAAACTTTGGCTCAAAAAGTCTAGAATAGGATAAGGAATGTAGGAAAAATAAAAAGATGGAAAAACGCTAAACACATAAGCTGGAATCAGCTTATAAACTTTCGAATTGCATTTATAAGCTGCTTCCAAAAACCCTTTAAGTACAATATGTTTGCACCCTTGGTCAGTAAAAGACCCAAGGGCGCAGTGGTAAGTGTGTGGTGTTGTGAAAGGGATGGCGCAGGTTCGAGTCCTTGCTAGTCCTTTTTGCTAAAAATTAAATTTTTTTAATACCCACGATAAACAATACTAACACAACTTAAAAAAACAAACAACCTTCCAATTAAACACGTTTTGGGTATGAATTCTTGTGAAAAACTCAACAGCCTACAACTTTCTGTTGTTGATGTTACCTTGCTGTTTCAGGGGATTTTTGGAGCCCGGGCTTAGGAGATAGTTGTTTGTTGGGCGCAGACGGCACCCTCACAACCGTTTGGTTGTGAGGAGTCAAACACAACTCAAGAATAACAAACACAAAGTACCAGGTCACACCACAAAGCTAGAGGTCAAACACGAAGGCTGTGGGTGCTATATAGTAACCGTAAGCTTATAATTCTTTGCTAAAGAGCACCTAAAAATGCACAACTCCTAACTAACAGATTACTCACAGCCAATACCAACCTAAATCCTATTGATGAACCAAAAATCAACCCTTAGAACGTAAAAATGCTCTTGCTGATACACACAGGTACGAAAATGGTGTATGTGGATTTGCTATCAGTGGGCAAAACTACACGAACTCGAGAGCTTTAAACTTAGATTTCTACTTAGTAACTCCAATCTGACCTAAATTACACTACTATGGCAACTAACAAACGCCACCGATTCAAAACGAGCAATCTAGAATCATTGGTATACAAGAAAGGGTCTAATGGGACTATGACTGATCTAAAGTGCAATGGAGTGAGATTTAAGAGCCAGGAACTTAACCAACAGGCACAAAAACTTTGAGCAATCTATCCTCAATCCTAAAATTACTCTAGATCTGACTGATATCCAAATTACGATGCACAAAATTAATTAAAAAAACCATAAAGGCCTACTAATTATTAACAGGCAGTGAGTGTTAATGTTTGTCAAGCAAACCAAACAGTCCTATATCTAACCAATAACAGAAATCAACAAAGGGTTTATCATGCAGACGGGTAAAACTAATTTAAAACATTATATTGAACGTAGAAACACGTAAACAACTTTATCCTACACCTTACACAAATACATCGTATACTTTAACCATATGAATCACTAGAAAATTGTTAGATGGGAAGGGAGTTCAAAGCTCACCAGCCTTCGGCTTGTTCTGTCCAAGGTTACTAGCTCGATTCCACCTGCTTAACCCACCGACAAAAGACGTATAATCACGGATTAACGATTACTGATGTAGAGAGTAGTACATATATCTTCAAAGTGAGTCACCCACAACGTTACCATTTACCACAGGGTCACTCCTTTGAACCTGCACAAGCAACAAACCAAGAGAAAGAACTGAAAAGCACAAGCTTATAAGCCTAGCTTAATGAATAAGCAGGCTTATGAGCTTATAGCTTATGTGAAAAACTAAAATCAAGGATATGAGTTTATCGTTGAAAACTGATTTTCTAAAAAAAACTATATAACCAAGTTTTTGAAAAAACTTGAACTATGAATGTGACTAAACACAAACACCAATTCTAAAAAACAAGGAATACAAATCCACTTTCACTTTTTTGTATTTCTGAATTCAGAATTCGAGTTTATAAAAAAACTTTGCCACAAAATTTCTTGAACCAAAACCTACAATGAACTTTAAACTAAATGGCATTAACAGTAAAGACTAAACTACAAAAGCTGATAAGAAAATGGAACTCAGTATGCACAAATTTGAAAATTTCATTGTCATTACTTTTTTAAAAATTATACAAAGACTGGAACAAAATATGAGGCACAAACCACCTTCATATTTATACACATCTAGGGACTATTCTAGAAAAAATAAGAAATATAAACCCTAATTAAATAAATTCCGAATCTGCCCTTTGAAAATTTTAAATCTAGAAGATGGTTGATGTCAGTTGTTTGTTGACCAATCTGAGTCGTTTATCCAATCTTTGGGAGCAAGATATTGCACTGGAGACGTTGATCTTCTGCTGTGATTCTCTTTTTGCTATGTTTGGAGGTACAAGGGGGCAGGGTATCACGAGGTGGGACCATAGGAGTCACGGGAGAGTTTTTTAAAGGTGGGTTTGTGATGACATGGTGTTTAATCAAGGTTCTGGAGGAGTATTAACAATACCCCCTTGATTTAGGTTTGATGGGGATTAGGGGTCATAGATGGTTTAGGGGTGAGAGATTAGTGAATAGTAACTGAAAACCAGGAAAAAAGGTATTAATAATTCGTTTTTTAAAAATGAGTTATAAATATAAAGTGAGGTTTGACTTGGTCTTGACCAGTTTAATAACTGGTGGTGTGGTGACGTTGAGTAGGAGGGTGAGTTGGAGGGAATTGATTGGCTGGTCAATGGTCAAAGGTGAGGTGTCCGCTGGTGATAGGTTGGGGTTAGTTTGATTGTCTGCCCCTTTTGCCCCCTTGATTTACTTGATGTTGTAATTTCTCTTTAAAAGCTCCAAAACTTAAATCCCCTTTATATATGAAGTTTCATTTCTTCGATATTGGCCACAACATGTTTTTCAAATATGTTTCAAGGGTATTTTATGCATAATATGCATTCTTCAAGGACCAATGATGTATATTCTTGTCATTTTAGGGACCCAATTGTAATTTTGAGGTTTTACAAGGGTTTAAAATGACAAGTATTCAAAAGTTGAGGGACCATTCTTGCCAATTCTTCAAACTTCAAGGACTTGATAGGAAAATCATGATTCGGGTCCGGTTCTTTGTGCGGCTTCGTTTCCCGTGTTCGTTTTTGATTGATTCTTGTGATCTTTTGTTGATTTCACGATATCCGTACCTAAAATACACAAGAACAAACACAAGCATATATTTGGGTATTTTGATGATATTTTAAGCGTTTTAAGCCCGATTTGGACGATGAGACTATGTATAATTACAGTCTCATCACTCCCCCATACTAAACCATTCGACGTGCCCTCACGCAATGCTAGAATTAAGTATCATAGCACTTCCAAAATTCATTTTATGATGACATTTATTAAAGACATAAATTTAAATAAACTACTACACGCGTTTTAGACATAATGTATTGTTTTCATCACGATAAAGTGACTTTTGGGATCATAGAACAAGAACACGTGAATTCTTCGTTAGAAATAATTTCGCCGTCCTCGATTTTCACCCAATTCCATGCTAAGCGTGTAACGAGATCATTGTTATTATAAGTTAACAACTCAATCATATCTCATGAGTGTTAATTACACACCTAAACTCCCTTATTCCTAATTGGTATCTCTTATATTTTATTTTTGTCTTAATGATCACGAGGATACATCATTGACTTATGCGTGAATAGAGATTAAGTCTAAAAATAGAGTTTTAACGGTGTAACCAAAATCATTAAATTAATAATTCACCCTAATAGACAATGATGTCAAAAAATTAAGTCAACAAGAAGGATCGATAAACACGATTTTATAACGGTTTTGAACATGAGACTTATTACCAAGACTTTTATACGCCCCCTAACGGAAGGGCCTTATTATCATAGGTTTACCTCCATCTTTTATTCAACTCCGCTATGGAGCTTTTATTATGACTTTGGTCTTGCCTTGTCTTTTATTATCCACCATCATCGGTGGTTTTATTTTGGCCAAAGACGTATATCCTCACGCTAAAGCGAATTTTGGATCTTTAAAGCTTCAAAGATTAAGGCTTGATTCACTTTCAATTTGGGCATAGATTTTTTGGCCTTGTGAGCTTCAAATTTTTGCTTAATTTAGGTGAGCACTTGAAATCTTATTATTGGGTGAAGCTTTGATTATTCGGGTTGCCAATACTTCAAAACCGTGACGCTGGCTGTGACAATCCGTCAATTTATGGTTTATATTTTATACTCAAATATTATTTAAAAACATTATTTTAATGTTATATTATGAACTCACTTGTTTTTGGGAAGTAATTTGGATTTACGTCTTGAAGTAACACCGACTACGTCTAAACCGGAGGATTCTACGTTACGTGCTTATGTTTACATACACCGTCTTTGGTGACAGTCCGACATTTCAGGAAATAAATTTATCTGTGAATATTATTTTGAGATTCTAAATTTGAGTTAGTACATAAACTCACAAATTTACGAGAAGAGATTAGGACTTACGATTATAATTTAACGTCCTTTACGACTAAACCGGAAACCTTAGGATTACGTATTTACGTTTTCGAACTCCGTTTTTGATGAGACAATTTTTATTAGATTCGTTTTGTGTCGTTGATTCATAATTTATAAAAACGTTTTTCGTAAAACGACCCGAGGGCACGCAAATCGAGGAAACTAGAATCGAGGAATACCCGTAATTAAATGGGGATGAGACAAGATAAACTTGTCCCACCCCCACACATGGGACGGTTAACAAGTCTCCAACACACACCATGAGGTGTCAAAACCTCATAAACAATCAAGACACTTGTTAACTTAGCTTAGCTAAGTAAGCTACCTAACATCAAAACAACCAAACATCTAAACCATTTACTCATTCTTACATGCAAAACAACTCCAATTCTCTCTCACCCTCCACCCTTGCTGACCACTTCCACCACCAACACCACCATATTGATCAAAATTTACACCACAAATCCTATGTTATTCATACATAAGATGAAGAACCTTTGAAGCCTTGAAGATTGGAGGTGATTCTAACATCCAAGGAGGGCTGATTTGGTGATGTTCAAGGGCTGATTTCTACATGAAGTTTACAAGTATTGGTGGCCATGAAGATTGGTGTTGATCTATCACAAGTTCTTCCATCAAAAATCCAAGCCTTGATGAAAAACTACACAACCTTGGTGGTATAAAGATTGTTCTCCTCATCCTCTTGTTATTTTGATTATGTAATCATGTATTTTCTTCATAATGTATATATGTATGATGATATATGATGATAAAAACATTTTGTGGGGATCTTGTGTTGATTAATATGATCAAAATAACTAATAGTTATATAAAAGGATGATGAAATCTAGCCTAAACAAGTAGGATGTATAAAACAGAATGTGACACTATGATAACTGGTAAAAATGGCATAGATTAATGGATAAACAGTAAGTAACCAAATGTTAAACTGATAAAATGGTAAAGTGGAATCAATATACAGTAAGTATTAGGCGTTATACACATGTGAGAGTTAGCCATGCAATGGAATCATCAAAATGAGTGAGATATGATCAAAACAAGTTTAGGGTGCAAATCTGCCTACACTGTTTTGGACGAATTTATTAAAATATTTAGAGGTTGATTCATCAGTAGCTATAAAGGACTAAAATGAAGAAACATATCATGTAGTTTCAGTGATAAATATTTGAGGTCGTATCTCATTATAGAACTCTATATATGACCATTTTAGTGAACTTAAAATTTAGGACTGATTTTGTGAAATTAAAGTTTAATATTATTATATAAGCACTCAAATAAATATAGTATAAAATGTGAATTAAAGCCCACTAACTTATATATTTCATTTATATAAATATGTATAAGGATAAATAAATGGACATTATATAAAATGGTAGTTTGGTAAATTTTATAATTTATAAAAACTATATACTAAGTTTTACGTCTTTTCGGCTAAAACCGAAAGATTAACGTTTTTGCCAAATAAAACTTAGACGGTCATACCCGTCTAATGTAAACTTTTATAAACTCACATACTGATATATGAACTTATATAACAAGTAAAAACCAATAAAACCGAAACTATATAACATACGGACATTAACGGGCTAAGCTAACTTTATTGGACTATTAATCCGACTAGTTTGGTAAAACACTTATAAACTTACTTATTGGGCTTAACCCACTTGGGCCCAACATAAAAAGTATAATACTGATAATAAAGGTGTAAAATGGACTAATATAAAATATTGAGCTTGTAATAAGCTTATTGGGCCTAAAACATGTTGTTGGGTCAAAATTAATATGAGTTGATGTGGCAGAAACTCCAAAACGAAGAAAACATGCTAGACGCTGACACGCCATGTTTGGACGCTGACAGAAGTCTATGGCGCTGATGGAATTTCTATTTACGGAATATATTGGGTATATTCTAAATAATATATTCAGTATATATCTATAGAAATAGAAGATTTAGATGTTTATTTGATATTATCTCTTGTAGATTCTGTTCCTTCCACTATAAAAGGAACAAGAGTCTTAGGTTTTATTCATATTATTCATTCACAATGTAAACCTAAAGTGTGTGTCGACTAGGTGTGGGATTCAATGTACACACACCTAGTGATTGTTGATTATTAATATAATTAGCAATCCATTTGTTTTAATTCGTGTTCTTTGTTTCCAAACACCTTGTTATGATCATTGTTCT
Source organism: Glebionis coronaria (assembly GCA_025667525.1). Taxonomy (NCBI): domain Eukaryota; kingdom Viridiplantae; phylum Streptophyta; class Magnoliopsida; order Asterales; family Asteraceae; genus Glebionis; species Glebionis coronaria. The sequence goes on from JANFOE010000887.1 coordinate 41,143, forward strand.
TATTCCGCTATGTTATCATATGAATGATGATCAACCTAGATATAATGGTTCATAACCATTGAGTCTAACGATCATAGGACTCCACAATTGGTATCAGAGCCTAAGGCTCTTGATATCTAGGTCCGACGAGGTGTTCGTGTATGGTGAAGAAAAGAAAAATTCGTATTGAATTTTTCTGGACGTTTTTGTGTGCGCAGCAGTATTTAGAAGGTCATAACTTTTGATTGAACCGTTGGATCGTCACGAAATTTTATATGTGTGTTCTTCATACACATATCTAAACATCCACCGGAGGGATTGTCGAGTTTTATCCCCAAGCAAAAGTTATTAGGCGTCAAAGTCAGCAGTAGGAGGTATGCAGTTTTCTGTGGACAGCCATGTTCAAAACACGATCTCTCTTTCGTTAACCGTTGGATCTTCGTGATTTTTGGACTGTAGATTCTTGGCACATGTGTCTAGAATCTCACCGAAGCGATCTTCGATTTGAGCCCTAATGAAGAAGTTATTTGCTGTCGAAGTTTGCGGGTTAAGGTATTAATGTTTTGCTTTCACATAAAATCATGACCTAGGGTTTCTCAAACCCTAGATCTACCTAGAAAGCAGAATGTTATGATGTTCGTGGCTGTTAAAACGTGTGAAGATACACGATCTAAGGTTATTTACAAACCCTAATTAGGGTTTCGATGCTCAAATAATATAAACCCTAGATTGAGTGAAGGAAAAAGTGCTACGGTTATGTTATTACTGTGATATCGAGAGACTTCAATACATGTTCACACGGTTAAAACATTCCTATTGGAGGAAAAGTCTTCTGTCTTCACACGATCTGCGTTAGATCTAGCATGCATTCACACGGCTTAAACCCTAATAATTCGTTATATATTGTGAATCCTCTACACGCTAGTTCACTGTATTACCGTGAGTCCCTCGTTCCCATTGGTGGAGAATTATGTGTTCACACGGATTAAGAGTTGTGATTGGCTATTGAAGATTGTGTTCACACGGCCAAGGAGTAAAGTTTATATATTGCAAATGCAAACCGTTTCTATTGGTTCTTCATGGCTGTGTTCACACGATTGAAAACATCTGATTGGCCGATTTATTGTATTCACATGATCTATGTTCACATAGTTACTATGGGCGTGCGGGTACAGGATCAAAGAAGCTTTATCACTTGTTTAAGGTTGGAAAGGTAACGTTGATATTCAACGTTGACAAGTAAGAATGCAACGCTGACAAGAGTATGGTTTGACGTTGACAAAATCATGACGCTAACAAGGTTGATATAGACGCTGACAGGAGTGAAATTGACGCTGACAGAATAAGTCAACGCTGATAGGTTGACAGTGTCGTCCGATATATGAGATTCAACGCTGATAGGTATTGTCAGATATCAGACAATACATCTGACCAAGATATTGGACAGAAGAGATATTGGACAACACACTGTTTGCTGCTGTTTGAGAAAACTGGTACGTTTTAAGCATACAAAAAGAAGGATTTACACACGAAGGTACATGGAATCTTCGTTTTTATTTAGAATATCATTATGATATTTATGGCTCGGATATTTTTACATGGAGTAAATGGTTTTTAAGTAAGTTAGCAATAATTCATGAAGACTTTGTTTAATATTCGAATATGTAATCGGGATAGCCTTGTGAAAGAGTTATTCGTTAACATCTTTTACATATGAAGATATTGACTTGTCATGAAGAGGTGTTAGCTTAAGGGGAAGAATTCTTATGGTAAGTTTGATGATTGAAGAAGATTTTCGCGAGTTTGTGTTCTATCATATCTTAAAGTCGTGCACTTCCAGTCATAGACTTTAAAGGTAACTTGTTCGTACTTTACATGGATGGTGATGAAGACTTGTCATAACACTTGAAGGAGTTACATTATCGTGCTCAGTGTCTCACATAGGATGAGAATATTGACAAGAGATCGAGGTCTCGTTATACTTGGTAGAGTATAAGTTCTTTATCACGTGGATAGTACAAGACATGGAACATAGGTTTGGGTTACTCTACTTCAACATCAGAAATATCATATTAATTGTTCTTCAAAATCATTACACAGAGCCTACATTTGGAGAATCTTCAAGATTGCCTACATTGTTTACTTCCATGTTGATGTGACAAAAAGGGGAAGATATACATGCTACACTTGAGGGGAAGCAATTTGAAGATCATGTACAACTTACAAGAGATATACAAAGAGTTTTGCCGACATCAACTAGGGGAAGATTGTTGGGTCAAAATTAATATGAGTTGATGTGGCAGAAACTCCAAAACGAAGAAAACATGCTAGACGCTGACACGCCATGTTTGGACGCTGACAGAAGTCTACGACGCTGATGGAATTTCTATTTACAGAATATATTGGGTATATTCTAAATAATATATTCAGTATATATCTATAGAAATAGAAGATTTAGATGTTTATTTGATATTATCTCTTGTAGATTCTGTTCCTTCCACTATAAAAGGAACAAGAGTCTTAGGTTTTATTCATATTATTCATTCACAATGTAAACCTAAAGTGTGTGTCGACTAGGTGTGGGATTCAATGTACACACACCTAGTGATTGTTGATTATTAATATAATTAGCAATCCATTTGTTTTAATTCGTGTTCTTTGTTTCCAAACACCTTGTTATGATCATTGTTCTTATTCCGCTATGTTATCATATGAATGATGATCAACCTAGATATAATGGTTCATAACCATTGAGTCTAACGATCATAGGACTCCACACATGTAAATAAGTAAAACTAGTAAAACTAGTATAAAAATGTTACCAACACATAACACTTCAATAAATGAGTAAAAATGTACAAACCCACTTGATCATCATCGTATATATAAAATCATAATATGTATACATAATTATTATTTTTATAAAGTCATTGGACAAGAGTCTAAGACGACTATTATTTGTCTAGGTTTCCGTGATTGAAGCACGTACCGTACATCCGAATTGCCGATAACCCGCTTTCCCACATCAGCGTGAGTTCATAGCCTCGCACTCTTTTAAATGTTTTTATGAAATGTTTTATAAACCCGCGAGGGAGATAACATGTTAGTTTTTATAAAATAGGACACTAGTTGTGTAACACCCCATTTTGGAAATGGAAATATCACAGTAATTATGGCGTGTCATCAAAGCATACAAGGTAAAATGACTAAACATTAGTTGACCATATAAAGGAAAATACCGGAATCAAACATCGGTAGTCCAAAAGTAAAGCTCATCACACACAAACATAGTATAGTAAAGGAAAAGGACTAAACAATGTCCAAAGCATAAGTATCATAAAGAAAGGAAATGCATAATGTAAAGAAGGCTAGACAGCTTCCAGTCCATATGCACGTACTCTTAGTGTCTACGAGCGTCCCTGAGTACCTGCCGTTTTGGGTACATAGAAAAGGAAAACGGCTGAGCAATACGCTCAGTGCACGGATGTACAATAAAGCATGAATAGGATAAGCATATAACATAATAACAGCGGAAGAAACTAAGTCCCGAGTAACCTGGTTAAGTCTTAATAAAACTGGTTTATAGTTTGAAAGTCTTATGTTTATCTTATAAAAACTGTTTGTCATATTTTACCGTTAGCCAATATAGGTCATGAAAATCCACCGTGCATGAATAATTGGAGGGGGTGACCTCATCATGCAAATTAGAGGGGCTGCCTCTAATTTAATATATTGGTTTTATGGGTAGGAGGGATCAGCTCCTTGTGAAGGATGCAAGGCACACACCACATTCACCATGTAATCCTGAATAAAAACGTGTAACTAGGATGCACCCATACGCCCCACATGATAAATATAAATAAATGGCCAAAAGCTGAAGGGACGCCACGAGCAATCACTCCGCCGTGGTGAAGTCATAACATCAATGCCTCTAATGTTATGGTTATGGTACCTCCATAACTAGGTGAAACTGGTCATGCATGTATATGGCTATAGGTAATTCATATTTAAACATAAGCAATCAAACGCATACTTATACTACGGGAAAACAGTTGGCTGCATACGGGGAAATCCTAATAAGGAAAGAATGTCCATACTGAAAGGACGGGAATCCGTACCTTATGTCCAGTGAACGAGAACGATGAACTGCGAGAATCCTACTTCCGAAACACTAGTGCTACATAAATACGTACATGAAATAAGTATCTGCTTACTAAATACATAGCTAGTTTTATGTCATGTCTTAGCTTATTTTATATGTTCTTACTATGTTTTACTGTTTAAAGCCTTAAACTGTATTAAATCTTATATTCGGTTCATTCTAATTAAGTATTTCTGATATTTCATGTGTTATTATACTTACTATGTAATAATAAGTAACTTTCCAAAAATAGCAGGTTTCCTAAAATAGAAAGTTTCCAAAAATAGAAAGTTTCCAAAAATAGAAAGTTTCCAAAAATAGAAAGTTACCAAAAATAGAAAGTTTCCAAAAATAGAAAGTTTCCAAAAATAGAAAGTTTCCAAAAATAAAAAAGTTTCCAAAAATAGATTTACTGCTTAAAATAGATAAGTTTCTAAAAATATAAAGTTTCCATAAATAGATTAGTTGCATTAATTAAATATGTTTCCATAAATAGATTAGCTGCCTTAAATAAATAAATTTCTAAAAATAGCTGGTTTCCATAAATAAATTAGCTGCCTTATTTAATTAAGTTTCTAAAAATAGAAAGTTTCCATAATTAGAAATAAGCTGGTTAAATAAGCTAAGTAAATAAGCCTAAGTGTTTTCATGATTATTTTCTAAGTCATATGATATATTGTATAGTTTAATAATTATTTCATGTAATTTAATTAAACTATAGGTTATAATATTTAATTAAAGTATAACATGTTTTAATTAAATATATTAAATACTTAGGTTAAAATATGTATTATTAAATATTAATAATATAACCTAAGTCATGTTAATTAATTAATTATATCCATGGTTTTAAAATAATTAATTAATTATAAGTCTTAATAATATAAATACTTAGGTTAAAATAATTTCATGATTATTAATAATTAATTAACCTAAGTCATGTTATTAAATTAATCACATCTTTTATTAATTTAATTTTAACATAAGTTCATAACAAAAAAACTAACATAACCATGAACCGGATCTAGCTTAAAAACATGAACCGGACATGAATCGACACCGTACCCCGCACCACATCGGGGTACCCCTTGCTGCCGTGGGACCCACACGCACCAACCAAGACCAAATGGTCTTGGTGGTGGTCGGCTTAAGCAAACCGAAACCCCCTTGGGGTCGGTTGCAGCCTGCGGCCCAAAACAAAACACCCCTTAATCGACCCTTTGATTTAATTAATCATCAAAACATGTTAGATCTATGTTTAATTAATGTGTTTTTATAAAAACATCCCATGTTCATAATTAATAAAAAGATTAAATTAAAAGAAAAGGTTTAAAAAGGTTTTACCGTATTTGTGGATCAAGGGAATGAAGAACAAACACGAACAAACAACAAAACCTCAAGATCCAAGATCAAGGAATAACCTTGTATGGTGATCTATAGGTGGCGGCACAAAGAGAGGAGAAAGAGAGGGTTTAGGTTTTTCTTGAAATCTTCTGTAAAGTGATTTTGAGTAGTAAAAACTAATGAACCCCCTTTTAGTAAAAATTGGTAATGGGCTTGGCCCATTACCCTTGTTTGGCCGCGGGTAGGGACCCCCCCCATGGGGTTCCCGTACCTCTTTTCGTGTCTCGTTATTTAGTTAGACGTTTGCGTTTAATTAAGTTCGTGTTTTAAATGTTCTCGTTACGTAAATACCATAATCTAATATATTTAATTACGCTCGTAATAAATATATATACGTAATTAATAATAGCTCGTGTTTTAATTACGTTCGTGATTTCGTGATCGCATGTTCGTGATAAATTATTACTAAATAATTATTACGTGATCGTGCATATAAAATACTTATCGTGTTCTAACACGTACGTAATACGTAAACTCCTAACACGTAATCGTAATCATGCTATATTAGGAAAGTTTTTAACTAGTACGTACGATCCTAAGGGTACTATGCATGGTAAAAGCATGCGGGTTTTACAACTCTTCCCCACTAAAAAGAATAATTCGTCCCCGAATTATAGATAAACTAAACTGGAAAAGAAGAACATACCCGAATTCAAAATATGAAATGAGGGTAAGAAGCCCGGATAGACTCCTCCGTTTCCCAAGTGGCTTCCCGCTCGGTATGATCCCTCCATAGAATCTTGACAAATGGAATCGTCTTCTTTCTCATGACTCGTTCTTGTCTGTCAAGAACTCGTTCGGGTTCTTCTATAAAAGTGAGATCTTCACGTATCCGTTCCAGTGGATACTGAACCATGTGAAGGGGATGATATTGGTACCCTCTGAGTAAGGACACATGAAACACGTTGTGCACATGCGAAAGCTGCGGAGGTAACGCCAATCGGTAAGATACTTCACCGACTCGTTCAAAGATATCAGACGGTCTGATGAAACGAGGACTGAGCTTCCCTTTAATCTGGAATCGTCTAACACCACGTGTCGGCGAAACCTTAAGGAAGACGTGATCTCCTACGTTAAAGTTTAAATCCCTACGATGCTTATCGGCATAACTCTTCTGACGTGACCGTGCCTCCTGAATTTTCTGCCTAGCTACTACGATCTTCTCATTTGTCATCTCTATGATCTCTGGTCCTTCGAGTGTTCGCTCGCCAACCTGATCCCAGCAGATTGGGGCGCGACACTTTCTGCCATACCACATCTCAAATGGGGCACATTTGATGTTTGCGTGCCAACTGTTGTTATATGCAAACTCCACCAAACAGATGTATTCATCCCAATCACCCGTCCATTCCAACGCACATGACCTCAACATATCCTTCAATGTCTGAATGGTTCGCTCCGACTGTCCGTCCGTTTGAGGATGAAAAGCCGTGCTAAGCTTAAGTTGTGTACCCCAAGCTTTCTGCAGACTTTTCCAAAAGCGTGAAGTGAATCGAGGATCTCTGTCTGAGACGATGCTGGATGGTGCACCGTGGAGTCTCATGATCTCTCGTCTATAAGTATCTGCGAGTTTACTTACCGGATCTTCCTTGCGGATCGGTAAGAAATGAGCTGATTTGGTAAGTCGATCAACGATAACCCAAATTGCATCGTGCTTCCTTTTGGTAGGCGGAAGACCGGTAACAAAATCCATGGTGATTTTATCCCACTTCCACTCTGGAATGTCTAGCGGTTGAAGGAGACCGCCAGATCGCTGATGATCGATCTTAACCTGCTGGCAGGTAAGACATTTGGAGACGTAAGTGGCCACATCCTGTTTCATACCACTCCACCAAAAGTACTGTTTGATGTCATGGTACATCTTAGTCGAACCAGGATGTATAGAGAATGGGGAGCTATGAGCTTCAGCTAACAAATCTTCCCGGAGTTCTTGATCATCAGGAACACAAAGTCTCGTGCCCTACCATACGATGCCATCTGCATCTACTCTGAATTCCGTCTGCTTCTCCAAATTCTGTACTATCGCCCATATTTCTCCGTCATCCTTCTGAGCTTCCTTGATCTTAGAGAGCAACTCGGGTTCTACTCTAAGATTAGCCCAGTAACCATGCTGTCCACGTATCATGTACTCGATGTCTAGTCGCTCCAAGTCTTTGATGACTTCCTCTTTGATTCTAATGCCGTTGATCATACCAGACTTCCTGCTAAGGGCATCTGCTACTACATTAGCCTTTCCGGGATGATACTATAGATTAATGTCGTAATCCTTCAACAGCTCTAACCATCTCCTATGCCTCATGTTCAATTCACGCTGAGTGAAGATATACTTCAAGCTCTTGTGGTCCGTGAAAATGTCACATGATTCTCCATATAAGTAGTGTCTCCATATCTTCAATGCAAACACGACTGCAGCAAGTTCCAGATCGTGCGTGGGGTAATTCTCTTCATAAGGCTTAAGCTGCCGTTAAGCATACGCGATCACTTTCCCACGTTGCATGAGAACACAGCCAAGTCCCTTCCCCGATGCATCGCTGTAGATTTTATATCCACCCGTACCAGATGGTAGAGTAAGAATAGGTGCAGATACTAGCTTCTGCTTCAGGTCTTCAAAGCTCTTCTCTCGATCTTCAGTCTAGACGAATTTCTCCCCTTTCCGCATCAGTTTGGTCAATGGTAGTGCTAGGCGGGAAAAGTTCTCCACGAACCTACGGTAATAGCCAGCTAAGCCTAAGAAACTGCGGACTTCCGTCGCTGATGTCGGCCTTTGCCACTTAGTAATGGCCTCAACCTTCGCTGGATCCATAGTGATTCCTACTGCTGATACAATGTGACCTAAGAATGCCACCTTGTCTAACCAGAACTCACACTTGGAGAATTTAGCATACAGCTTCTTCTGGCGAAGAATCTGTAGTACTGTACGAAGATGGTCTTCGTGTTCCTCCTTGGACTTTGAGAAAATCAGGATGTCATTGATGAAAACAATGACAAATTTGTCCAGAAATTCATGGAAGATTATGTTCATCATATCCATGAACACTGCTGGAGCATTAGTCAGGCCAAATGGCATAACTACAAACTCGTAGTGGCCATAACGGATACGAAAAGCATTCTTAGCGATGTCCTGCTCCTTGACCCGTAGCTGATGATAGCCTGACCTAAGATCGATCTTGGAGAAGTGTATGGCCCCTTGGAGGTGGTCAAAAAGATCATCAATGCGTGGCAGTGGATACCTATTCCGAATGGTAATCTTGTTGAGTTCGCGATAGTCTATGCAAAGACGCATACTGCCGTCCTTCTTCTTAAGAAATAAGACCGGTGCGCCCCATGGAGATGCGCTTGGTCGAATGAAACCTCGTTCAAAAAGTTCTTGCAGTTGATCCTTCAGCTCCTTCAGCTCTATGGGAGCCATGCGATAAGGAGCCTTGGAGATTGGTTCAGCTCCTGGAACCAGTTCGATACTGAATTCCACTTCCCATGCAGGTGGTATGCCCGGAAGTTCTGCTGGAAACACGTCTTGGAATTCCGACACTATTGGTTGATCCTGAATCGATGGAGATTTAGCATCCATGTCATGAATCGTAGCTAGGTAACCCTCGCAGCCATGTTACAATAGTGCACGCGCTTGCAGGGTGGATACGACTTATACAGACCGTCCGGGTATGAACCCATTATGAATGTACTCTGGTGCATTGACATCACCGAAGATAACTCGATATGAATGGTAGTCTATGGTAGCATGATACTTGGATAGCCAATCCATGCCCAAAATCATGTCGAAGTCATTGATGTCCAGCGGAAGTACGTCGATAGGTCGAACCTTATCATCAAATTCTAAGGGAAGACTCCTATATACATGGGTGATTAATACCGAGTCCCTCAAAGGCGTGGAAATAGTAAGCCTATTTTCTAGTGGCAAGTGAGGCATCCTAATGTTCTTAGCATAAGCAGTAGAAATAACCGAGTAAGTAGCACCCGTATCGAAAAGAACACATGCAGCGCGACCATACATATACAAGATTCCAGTGATGGTACCTGTAGACTTGTTGGCCTGGTCTCGAGATGTCGTGTAGACACGCCCGGCCGTAGGAGGCGGCTTGGTATCAGCATGTCCCGATGTACCCTCCATCTCGCCCTTACGGCAATCCTTCATAATATGGCCAGGAAGACCACACTTGAAGTACGCATCAGTATTACGGCGACATGGTCCTGGGTGCCTACGGTGGCAAGTAGAGCAAAGAGGATGAGTGTATCCTCCAGCAGGTGCTCTGGCTGGCTGAGGACCTGATAAAACATTTTACATGAGACATAATATTTGGGTACAAAGGACGAAGCGGATAATCGTAAGATTGAATACCAGTGATAGCTGGACGGCTAGGCTGCGAACCTCTCTGGTTCTGGTCCCTACCGTTTCCATGGTTCCTGGTAGAAGTTTGCTTAAAGTGTCAGAATATGAGTCATAACATAAAACATAAGGAATTTCGTAAGTATTAGGACCTGCTGTTGCTGGATTGCTCGGCTTTGTTACGGTAATTGTCATTACCGCCACGCCTATCCGTAGCAGAACGGTCGTTAGTCTGACCGTTTCCCTTGGGCTGGTGAGGCTGCTGCTGAGTAGCCGGCTAAGACCGGTCCCCAGTTTTCTGCCTGGAAGATACAGTTAAAGAGATGAATAATTGACATATGGAAAGTATACGGATTGGTCACCGCTTGAATACGAAGATTTACCTCTTGTCGGGTCTTTCAGCTTCCCCGAACTCATCCCTCTCCTGCAGCATCTCCAGTTTTTGTGCTGCATCGGCCACTTGTGCTACAGTATTGAACGTAGCACACACCAGATTGTTTGCGACCGATGTGCGAAGAGCCCATCTGAAGTGATGTGCCTGCTCTTCAGGAGTACCTGCTGTCGCACCAAGGAAACCAGCCAAGCGAAGAAAGCGCTGCATAAACTCGTTGCTATTCTCCCCAGCTCTCTGACGGATCCCATGGTACTCTCTTTTGAGCTTGTCCTGCTCAGCCTTGGGAAAGAACTGCTCCATCACCCTGTCCTTGAACTGAGACCAAGTCAAACCAGCAACCCACTCATCACCACCTTCAGATTGCATCAAAGCTAACCACCAGTTGAGTACATCGCCTTCAAACCGATAGCATGCCAACCTCGCCTTGTATGCGGGGTCACAGCCCATAGTGTTGAAAATCTTCTCGATGTGAGCCAACCAGCTTTCAGCATTGGTGGGGCTATCTGTCTTCTCAAAAGCTCGAGGGCGGAGCTTGTTGAATCTCTCCAGCCATACTACTAATGTCATTGGAGGAGAATGAGGAAGTGGCTGATTGTGCTGATACTGATTATTGGCAGCTTGTACTTCAACCCGGATGTCATTCATCAGTTGAGGAAGCAAGGCTTGCATGGCAGCCTGAATTGCAGCATTGAGCTGCTCCTGTTCGCGTGTGAGAACCATCTGACAGTATAACATAAAACATATGATTAAACAGATCAAAACATAAAATATAAATATATACATGAAAAAAAAAATTATACTAAAAATTTCACGAGAAAAATTTTATGCAAGAAAATTTTGTGTATGAATGCATGATGCAGTTTTTATGAAAACTTTGTATGCTCGAGAGTGAACGCCTCTGGTCAGTTCACCCAAAACAAAAGACATAGCGAGGGGACGCCTATGGGTCGGTCCCAAATCTAAAAGTTTCGATAAAACACATGCGACTAAATAGGGCCAGTCATGTACCAACCATTACTTAGTCAAAAACCATGTAACAATGACATGTATATGTATGCTTAAAAATGATGAATGCATGAAAACAACTGTCAGTTCTAGGAAGACCGTAGTGACTACCCACTAATCACATGTCATATTTGAGAGCCTACAGGTCGAAGCCTTGGCTCTGATACCATAATTGTAACACCCCATTTTGGAAATGGAAATATCACATTAATTACGGCGTGTCATCAAAGCATACAAGGTAAAATGTCTAAACATTACTTGACCATATAAAGGAAAATACCGGAATCAAACATCGGTAGTCTAAAAGTAAACCTCATCACACACAAACATAGTATAGTAAAGGAAAAGGACTAAACAATGTCCAAAGCATAAATATCATAAAGAAAGGAAATGCATAATGTAAAGAAGGCTAGACAGCTTCCAGTCCATATGCACGTACTCTTAGTGTCTACGAGCGTCCCTGAGTACCTGCCGTTTTGGGAACATAGAAAAGGAAAACGGCTGAGCAATACGCTCAGTGCACGGATGTACAATAAAGCATGAATAGGATAAGCATATAACATAATAACAGCGGAAGAAACTAAGTCCCGAGTAACCTGGTTAAGTCTTAATAAAACTGGTTTATAGTTTGAAAGTCTTATGTTTATCTTATAAAAACTGTTTGTCATATTTAATCGTTAGCCAATATAGGTCATGAAAATCCACCGTGCATGAATAATTGGAGTGGTGACCTCATCATGCAAATTAGAGGGGCCGCCTCTAATTTAATATACTGGTTTTATGGGTAGGAGGGATCAGCTCCTTGTGAAGGATGCAAGGCACACACCACATTCACCATGTAATCCTGAATAAAAACGTGTAACTAGGATGCACCCATACGCCCCACATGATAAATATAAATAAATGACCAAAAGCTGAAGGGACGCCACGAGCAATCACTCCGCCGTGGTGAAGTCATAACATCAGTGCCTCTAATGTTATGGTTATGGTACCTCCATAACTAGGTGAAACTGGTCATGCATGTATATGGCTATAGGTAATTCATATTTAAACATAAGCAATCAAACTCATACTTATACTACGGGAAAACAGTTGGCTGCATACGGGGAAATCCTTATAAGGAAAGAATGTCCATACTGAAAGGACGGGAATCCGTACCTTATGTCCAGTGAACGAGAACGATGAACTGCGAGAATCCTACTTCCGAAACACTAGTGCCACATAAATACATACATGAAATAAGTATCTGCTTACTAAATACATAGATGGTTTTATGTCATGTCTTAGCTTATTTTATTTGTTCTTACTATGTTTTACTGTTTAAAGGCTTAAACTGTATTAAATCTTATATTCTGTTCATTCTGATTAAGTATTTCTGATATTTCATGTGTTATTATACTTACTGTGTAATAATAAGTAACTTTCCAAAAATAGCAGGTTTCCTAAAATAGAAAGTTTCCAAAAATAGAAAGTTTCAAAAAATAGAAAGTTACCAAAAATAGAAAGTTTCCAAAAATAGAAAGTTTCCAAAATAGAAAGTTTCCAAAAATAGAAAGTTTCCAAAAATAGATTTACTGCTTAAAATAGATAAGTTCCTAAAAATAGAAAGTTTCCATAAATAGATTAGCTGCCTTAATTAAATAAGTTTCCATAAATAGATTAGCTGCCTTAAATAAATAAGTTTCTAAAAATAGCTGGTTTCCATAAATAAATTAGCTGCCTTATTTAATTAAGTTTCTAAATATAGAAAGTTTCCATAATTAGAAATAAGCTGGTTAAATAAGCTAAGTAAATAAGCCTAAGTGTTTTCATGATTATTTTCTAAGTCATATGATATATTGTATAGTTTAATAATTATTTCATGTAATTTAATTAAACTATAGGTTATAATATTTAATTAAAGTATAACATGTTTTAATTAAATATATTAAATACTTAGGTTAAAATATGTATTATTAAATATTAATAATATAACCTAAGTCATGTTAATTAATTAATATATCCATGGTTTTAAAATAATTAATTAATTATAAGTCTTAATAATATAAATACTTAGGTAAAAATAATTTCATGATTATTAATAATTAATTAACCTAAGTCATGTTATTAAATTAATCACATCTTTTATTAATTTAATTTTAACATAAGTTCATAACAAAAAAAACTAACATAACCATGAACCGGATCTAAGCTTAAAAACATGAACCGGACATGAATCGACACCGTACCCCGAACCACATCGGGGTACCCCTTGTGACACCCTAGAATAGAGGTCATTAACGTTACCCTAAATTACGCTAATTTTTGAAATTTTTAATAAATTTTAATTTCTATACTTATAAGTATTTTGGTTAAAGCCGATGTTCGAGGGTATAATTTTTACGATTGACGTTTTAAGAAGGACGATGACGATTACGATCCCGAGGGATGCCCAATTTTATATAATTTTTGACGATTTATCGATAATGTAATTTTTCGAGAATTTTACTTACGGTTCGTGTTAAGTTAAGTCGGGTGAGTTTTATAGCCTTCCGAGTACATTTAAAGTATCCCAAAAATATTTTGGAGCGTTCGGGAAGATTTCCGACTCCCGTAAAATTTTCAAAATTGACAAATGAGTCGAACCCGCAAAGTTTTGAGGACGTTTTTCATTTAAGGCCAAAAGAAGTTAAAAATTGCAATTAGGTCCCTCCCAACCCACCAAAAAGGCCAAAGTTGACACAAACACAAACACACACAAAATTTTCACCAAAAATCAAACACTCTCTCCCTCCTCTCTCTCTAAAGCCGACGGACACCCCCACCACCAAGAAAAATTCACCAAAAATCTTTTTCCACTTGATTTTCCAAAAATCTAAGGTTAGACCACATCTAGTTTGGTCATTCCTCACATGTTCATGTGCTCAAATCCCACATGCATTAACAAAAATTTTCCAAGATTTTTCCATATGATCCAAATTCGTTTTTGTGGCTAAATGTGCTAATGCATGTTGATTTTAAGTGTTATGGAAGTATAAACACCAAGAAAACCCACCAAAATTAATTTGGTTGTGGTGATTGGGTCACCCAAACCCCACGGCAATGGGGGTGTTTGGGGAGCCATGGTGGTTGTTGATTTTGCATGTTATTATTGTGTTTGGTTCATTGTTTTAGGATGATTTACATAGGTTTTATTAGTTGCATGTTCATTTCTTTGAATTTTTGATTTGAGATTGGTTGATCAATAGGGGTAGGACTGAAATTTGATGTTAGGATATGTTTGGGAAGGCTTAGGATGATGTTTAGTGGTGGTTAGAAGTCTTGGAATCGAGTCTAAGTGCGTTTTTGGTATGGTCATTTTTAGGCAGAAACATTTGGTCCATTTCATAAAAATTATTTTTTTTCCAGGACTTGAAAACTAAATGTAGTGATAGAGGGTCTTTCTAGCTTTAATTTGGTATAAGGTAGAGCCCGTGACTCAAAACGAGCTAAAAGTTATGACATTTTAAAGATCGGGTACCGGGAGACGAGGACTTTCATAATCCGAATTTGTGTAAAGTTTTAGTCATATCCCGAGGGTCACAAGTATAAATTGGTAAATGGTCAAGGGTCAAAATTTGGTCCCTAACCTGTACAAATGAGTCTATATGTTGACTTAGGAGTCAAAGAAGTCAAATGTGCATTTCATATAGGTCAAAGAGGTCAAAATTGGTCGAAGCGCAATTTCAGCCCGTAAAATGTAGTCGTGGAAAAGAGTTGCGTAACGGGTCGTAAAAGTAAAAACTTTTATTGGGCTTAAAAACATGTTATCTACAGGTCTTATAGGATTTTTGGAAATTTTGTCAAATTTTATAAGTGTGGTTTAATAAGGTAAAACAGCCCGTACTTTAGTCAAGTACCGGCGAGAATGGGTAAAAATGGACAACGTAGATAATGAGAACGAATGGTATAGAATGAGTGATACTTGTTATTTTGTTTTTGGCGTGAGTTATACTTGTCCTAAGTGACTAGTATATATGTATTTTATACAGTACCGTAAGTATTTAAATGAGATTACTCATTACGCGTTATTTGTGATAGGTGTTGAATTAACCGGGCATCCGTAACATCGTCAGTGATCATCCCTCGAACTACCGACTACTTAAGATATAAGGTGTGAATTTATAGCCTCGCTTATACTTATTTCAAATTGTTTTACCCGCGAGGGAAATGCATGCTAGTTTTTAAAAGGAACGTATATCATGAATGATTGTTAGACCCGAAAGTTGCCTTAGAAATTGTGTTGAGTACCAAAGTTGCAAAAGTCCCTAAAATCATGAACTATTAACTATTGTCCTGCCCTCGAGTAGGGGGAAATAGCCGCTTATGCAATTTGTAGTACTACGGGGTTAACGACCCAATGCTAGCCGAGAAGCTGTACTTTTAGTATGTTCTGCGGTAGATTATTTTGTATGAGAAATAAGGTATAATTGCAACTGATGCCTTTAGAAGGGGCACTGGTTTCATCTGAATCACGCCGGTATTTATTACGTGGGTGATTGAGTTAACGGATTAGTGTCATGAGCTTAAACACAATTGTCAGTATCCTGATTATAGTTTGTTTGATCGACAAGACTATAAATGATCACGAATGGTTTTTATTATATATATACGTTCAAATGGATTGTAAAACCTATGAATTCCACTCAACGTTTTCGTTGACCAAATTTTTGGCATGTGTTTCAGGTAACCGCTGAGGTGTAGGATGGAGCATGCATGGGATGGATGTTGTGTGTACGGCTTGGTGTCCGCTTGTTTTTCCCTCCTTTTCTACTTAAACAATTTTTATGTTTAATGTCATGTGGTTGTAAACTGAAATTCTTGGGTTGAGATTCATGGGGACCGAAAACGCTAAACTCTGTGCACTATTTGGGGTTGGAAAAACCGTGGACATGTATCATCTAACAATTTTAAATTTCAAGTTTTAAGTTGACGTCTTTTTAGCGTCGTTTGATATATCTTGTGTGCAATGAATACTGTGTAGCACCCATTGTTGTAGTTCCGCTGCGCATAGGTTTTATTAGTTGCATGTTCATTTCTTTAAATTTTTGAATTTGAGATTGGTAATCAGAGCCACGAGTTATAGAGAACTAGGTCGTTTTTGAAAATCCTAAACTATAACTTTTGGTGTCGTAAGAAAGGGTCCAAGCACACACAACTATCCTGCATGGCTCCGGTAAGATTTATTGTTGTATTTATGGCATTTGACGTATACTTTTGAGTAAAGTATATATGTGGGTAATTATTACGTAAGTATGGAATTACTATATGTAGACGTTGAATTTTACGTGAAATATCCGACATCGTAATTTTTGTATTAATCATGCATGAGCATCATATTATTACATTTTGGGCATATGTACCACCTTTGCATTGCATTTGCATGCATACATTTATAATTATTGTATAATTACTTATGTACCCTCCGAAATTCGCTGTTATTGCAGGAATGGCCGAGGTACCGCCTAACGATAACGGAAACGATTACGTCGTAGGTCACGAAGGGGGACCGTTTCCTCCGAACCCGCCGGACAATGATAATGGATGGATCGCTCCAGAAGACGAAATAGGGCCGGAAAACGACAATGGCGAAAGCGAGGTGGATAATTTCAGCATGAGTAGTGACGAGAGTGAGGATTCCGAAGAAGAGCCCGAGGAGCTATTGGATGATGGCATTCCCGAGGATGCCGTAGGCCAGACTGAACCCGATTTGTTTCAATCCCCGAATTCGCCGAAGGGTTATGAGATACCACCGACCGGTCGTTATGAGCAGCAACCCTTTAATCGCCCGATGGACAATTGTAAGGATTATTTGAGAACCGTGCCAGGATTGGTTAGAGTAAGTAATGGGAGCAGTGGAGAGTCCAGCAAGTCATCCAATTCGCCATCGATTCATGAGAATATTGCAAGGGTCTACTTTCCGAGACCGAGACACTACTGGGATCCCGCAGGTCGTTTGGGGAGGATGGAAAGGTTGATGTATGAGCGGTTTGTAGTTGAGACTAGGGTGATTAAGAAATTTGATAAGACTGAAAGGGAACACCAAAGATTGTTGGAAAGGACGGCAAGGATTGAGTATGACGGGAATGTGAACAAAAGTGACATCAACAGTTTAAGATCAATGGTTGCAAATTTAAGTGCTAGTCTTGACCGTGTGAGGGAAGATCAGATGAGGTTGTCGAGGATGCAGAGTTGGGAGCATCGTGTGAGGGATTCATTGCCCCCGGATTGGAGATTCGTGGACGATTTGGAGATGGAGGCGAACGACTTCATGATTCAGCCGCCTACTAGAGGTGCTTGTATTTCGGTGGGAATTCAGGTAGCGATTGAGTGTGGATCCACATCAGGGACGAAAAAGGAAATGGAATGTGAGCCGGATGAAAAAGGAAAAAGAAAAGTGGATGATGTGGATGAGGACGTTAGTGATGAGGAAACCGAGGAAGACGACGACGAGCCGCCATCCAAGAGGCAGTGTGGATCACCACATGCCTAGTTACTTGTTTTTTATTTTCTTTGATCATTGTAATAGAACTATTTTAGACCTTTGTATGATGGTATTATGACGAGAAACTCAAGTACTTGATGTTTTGTGGTGAACGATTGTAGTGGCAATACTTGTCACGATTTTGGTTAATTATCAATACAATCTATGTTACCTTTCATGATCTGTGATATGTCTTAAATTTGATCTTTTGTGGTGTGAATTGATGAATATTAGTAACTCCGTAGTGATGTGTCGTTGTATGTATTTTATGTCTGGGAAACTTGATATGAATACTTACATTGTTTTTCTATTTTCTTTGTCTTGCAGAAAGAGATATTCGATAACACCATGCCTCCAAAGTTGACTGCCGATCGTGTTAACACCATGATTCAGGAAGCTATAGCAAATGCGTTGGAAGCGGACCGAGCCGGGAGAAATCAGGACCAGGGAAGGAACGCGGGGAGACAGCAAGCCCCGAGAGTGTGTACCTATTCTAGCTTTATGAAGTGCGGTCCCACGCAGTTCCGTGGAACGGGTGGAGCTTTAGAACTTAGACGATGGTTGGAAAAAGTTGAAAGTACGTTTGAAATCAGTGGTTGTGCAGAAGCGGATAAAGTAAAGTTTGCAGCAGCTACGTTTCTCGATGATGCGTTAAGTTGGTGGAATACCCAGGTAGCTACGGTTGGATTGGCTGTAGCAAATGCAAGGACGTGGAATGCGACAAAAGCTTTGCTGACTAAGAAATTTTGCCCAGAGGAGGAATTGGGGCAATTGGAGGACGAATTGAGGCATTTGACCTTGAAGAATAACGATATAGCTGCTTACACCAGGAGATTCAATGAGTTAAGTCTTTTGTGTCCGGACATATTTGCCAATGATGCCAAGAAAATGAAGCAGTATATTAAGGGTTTATCTAGCAACATCAAAGGTGAAACAACTTCGTCAAAACCTGGAACGTTTGATGAAGCGGTTCAAATGGCACACGCTTTGATGGACGTTAAGCTTCAGGACAAGCAGAACTACATTGCTGAGGGCAACAAAAGGAAATGGGAAGCAGCACAAAGTAACCAATCCCAAGGCCAGAACCGAGGTGGAAATCGAAACAACCATGGGCCGAACCGTAATCAACAGTTTAATCAGAGAAGGAACGAAGAGATGAGGGCCGTGACGAACCCTAGAGGTGTGAAAGTGAATCCCCATTGTGGAAAGTGCAACTTGTATCACGTTGGAAATTGCCCGCCGGCATGCGGCAAGTGTGGAAAGGCAGGTCATAGGACATCTGGTTGTCGAACGGGAGGAGTAGCCACTGGGGCTAATGCTATTAGGATGAGGGGATGTTATAGTTGTGGAGAAAGGGGTCATGTGCAAGCGAATTGCCCGAAGGCAGGAAACAGGCGGGGAGGTAATAATGCGGCAGCTGTGTATCAAGTGGGAACTGCTGATAAACCACAGGGTCCAAATGTGGTTACCGGTACGTTTTTGCTAGACGCTTGTTATGCTAGTATTTTATTTGATTCTGGCTCCGACAAGAGTTTTGTAGACGTTAGATTTAGTCGTCATATTGATAGAGAACCGGTGTTGTTAACGACTAGTTATAATGTTGAATTAGCCGATGGAAAAATTGTTAGTACGAATTCTATACTAAAAGGGTGTACCTTGAACTTAGGAAATTACGCTTTTAAAATCGATTTGATGCCTATAGAGCTAGGATCGTTTGACGTGATTGTGGGAATGGATTGGTTAATGGCGCACAGTGCTACGATCGTCTGTGGTGAGAGATTGGTTCAGATTCCGCTGAGGAATAG
Source organism: Glebionis coronaria (assembly GCA_025667525.1). NCBI lineage: Eukaryota > Viridiplantae > Streptophyta > Magnoliopsida > Asterales > Asteraceae > Glebionis > Glebionis coronaria. The sequence continues at coordinate 60,715 of JANFOE010000887.1, forward strand.
GGTTTTGACGGTAAAGGGAGACGAATGCACTCCTCGTTTGAAGGTGATTTCGTGTTTGAAAATGATGAAGTACGTAGAGAGCGGATGCGATGTGTTTTTGGCACAGGTTTCGAGCGATGGTGATGTAGAGGCGAGGATTGAAGAGGTACCAGTTATTCGCGAGTATCCGGACGTTTTTCCAGACGAGTTGCCAGGTTTACCGCCTACCCGTGAGGTCGAGTTTCGAATTGATTTAGTGCCAGGAGCTGCGCCGGTTGCACGTGCACCTTATCGCTTAGCACCATCTGAGTTAAAGGAGTTAGCGGATCAATTGAAGGAATTGATGGACAAAGGATTTATTAGGCCGAGCTCATCACCTTGGGGAGCGCCAGTGTTGTTCGTAAAGAAGAAGGATGGTTCGTTTAGGATGTGTATCGACTATAGGGAACTCAATAAGCTGACGGTTAAGAATCGGTACCCATTGCCGAGGATTGATGATTTGTTCGATCAATTGCAAGGTTCCAGTGTATACTCTAAGATCGATTTAAGATCAGGGTATCATCAACTGCGTGTAAGAGAGGAGGATATTCCTGTAACTGCCTTTCGTACGCGGTATGGACACTTTGAATTTCGAGTGATGCCGTTTGGGTTGACGAACGCGCCTGCTGTATTCATGGATCTTATGAATCGCGTGTGCAAGCCGTATCTAGATAAGTTTGTTATTGTTTTCATCGATGATATACTTATTTACTCTAAGAATAAGGAGGAGCACGAGAAGCACCTAAGAAAGATTTTGGAGTTGTTAAGGAAGGAGAAGTTGTATGCAAAATTCTCTAAGTGTGAGTTTTGGTTGGAATCAGTGCAGTTTCTAGGTCATGTGATTGATAGTGAGGGAGTTCGTGTAGATCCTGCTAAGATAGAAGCGATCAGGGAATGGTCAGCACCGACGACGCCGACTGAAGTTCGACAATTTCTGGGTTTAGCGGGGTATTATCGAAGGTTTATCGAAGGATTTTCGTTGATTGCAAAACCATTAACGCGGCTTACCGAAAAGAATAGGGTGTACGAATGGGGAAAAGAGGAAGAACTTGCTTTCGAAACGCTCAAGGATAAGTTATGTTCCGCACCGATTTTATCATTGCCTGAAGGAACCGAAGACTTCGTAGTGTATTGTGATGCGTCTCGTAAAGGTTATGGAGCGGTATTAATGCAACGTGAAAAGGTGATAGCTTACGCGTCGAGGCAACTAAGGAAGAATGAGGAGAACTACACGACGCACGATTTGGAATTAGGAGCGGTAGTTTTTGCGTTAAAGTTGTGGAGACACTATCTGTATGGGACAAAGTGTGTTGTATTCACTGACCACAAGAGTTTGCAGCACATTTTAGATCAAAAGGAGTTGAATATGCGACAAAGACGATGGGTTGAACTATTGAGTGATTATGACTGCGAAATTCGCTACCACCCTGGGAAGGCGAATGTTGTAGCGGATGCACTAAGTAGGAAGGAACGGGAGAAACCTTTGAGGGTTAGAGCTTTAGTGATGACCGAGAGCGTTGACTTAACCGAAACCATACTGAAGGCTCGGGAGAGAGGACTAATGAAAGGGAATGTTGAAGCCGAAAACTTGGGACGAATGTTGAAACCTCTTTTCGTGATTAGGTCTGACGGACTAAGATATTTTGAGAATCGGATTTGGTTACCATTGTGTTCATCTGAGGAAGGAAAGCCTGGAGTTCGAGAATTGGTTATGAATGAGTCGCATAAGTCGAAGTATTCGATACATCCTGGATCGGATAAGATGTACCACGACCTGAAGAAAGTTTATTGGTGGCCGAATATGAAGGCAGATATTGCTCGTTACGTTAGTAAGTGTTTGACTTGCGCGAAGGTTCAGGCAGAACATAAGAAACCATCTGGATTGTTGGTACAACCAGAAATCCCAGAATGGAAATGGGAGAAAATCGCAATGGATTTCGTGACGGGTTTACCTAGGACTCCTAGTGGATGCGACATGATATGGGTAATTGTGGATAGGTTGACGAAATCTGCTCATTTCTTACCTATGAAGAAGACGGACAGCATGGAAAGACTCGCCAGCGTGTACGTGAAGGAGATCGTCTGTAGACATGGAGTGCCGTTATCGATCATTTCGGATCGCGATAGTAGATTTACGTCGGAATTTTGGAAATCGCTTCAACGTGCGATGGGCACTGAACTGAGTTTAAGCACGGCTTATCACCCGGAAACTGACGGCCAGAGCGAACGAACGATTCAAACGATGGAGGACATGCTCCGAGCATGCGTGATTGATTTTGGAGGAAGTTGGGAACGCCACTTGCCTCTGGTGGAATTTTCGTACAATAATAGTTATCATGCGAGTATCAAAGCAGCACCGTTCGAAGCATTGTATGGAAGGAAGTGTAGATCGCCCGTGTGTTGGAGTGAAGTAGGGGAAAGTCAATACTGGACCCGAAATGGTATTAGAAACGACAGAGAAGATCGTGCAGATCAAGAACCGACTACTTGCTGCGAGAAGCCGACAGAAGAGTTATGCCGATAACCGAAGGAAACCGTTGGAGTTTGAAGTTGGAGATATGGTTATGCTCAAGGTATCGCCGTGGGAGGGTGTAATTCGTTTTGGGAAGAAAGGAAAGTTGAGTCCGAGGTATATTGGACCGTTCAAGATCGTTGAACGAATTGGACCGGTAGCGTACAAGTTAGAATTGCCGACCGAGCTTAGTGCTATTCATGACACGTTTCACGTATCGAACCTGAAGAAGAGTTTGGCGGACAAGGAATTGGTGATTCCTTTGGACGAGATTCGACTAGACGACAAAATGCACTTTGTGGAAGAACCTGTGGAAATTATAGACCGGGAGGTCAAGCGGTTGAAGCGTAGTAGGATTTCTATCGTGAAGGTCCGATGGAATTCTAAGCGTGGACCGGAATACACCTGGGAACGTGAGGACTTTTTCAAGGAAAGGTATCCTCATCTGTTCCAGTAGCACGAAATGTGAATACAAGAAGAGGCGAGCGCCGGGACGTCGCTCTCTTTAAGGAGGGGTGGATGTGACACCCTAGAATCGAGGTCATTAACGTTACCCTAAATTACGCTAATTTTTGAAATTTTTAATAAATTTTAATTTCTATACTTATAAGTATTTTGGTTAAAGCCGATGTTCGAGGGTATAATTTTTACGATTGACGTTTTAAGAAGGACGATGACGATTACGATCCCGAGGGATGCCCAATTTTATATAATTTTTGACGATTTATCGATAATGTAATTTTTCGAGAATTTTACTTACGGTTCGTGTTAAGTTGAGTCGGGTGAGTTTTATAGCCTTCCGAGTACATTTAAAGTATCCCAAAAATATTTTGGAGCGTTCGGGAAGATTTCCGACTCCCGTAAAATTTTCAAAATTGACAAATGAGTCGAACCCGCAAAGTTTTGAGGACGTTTTTCATTTAAGGCCAAAAGAAGTTAAAAATTGCAATTAGGTCCCTCCCAACCCACCAAAAAGGCCAAAGTTGACACAAACACAAACACACACAAAATTTTCACCAAAAATCAAACACCCTCTCCCTCCTCTCTCTCTAAAGCCGACGGACACCCCCACCACCAAGAAAAATTCACCAAAAATCTTTTTCCACTTGATTTTCCAAAAATCTAAGGTTAGACCACATCTAGTTTGGTCATTCCCCACATGTTCATGTGCTCAAATCCCACATGCATTAACAAAAATTTTCCAAGATTTTTCCATATGATCCAAATTCGTTTTTGTGGCTAAATGTGCTAATGCATGTTGATTTTAAGTGTTATGGAAGTATAAACACCAAGAAAACCCAACAAAATTAATTTGGTTGTGGTGATTGGGTCACCCAAACCCCACGGCAATGGGGGTGTTTGGGGAGCCATGGTGGTTGTTGATTTTGCATGTTATTATTGTGTTTGGTTCATTGTTTTAGGATGATTTACATAGGTTTTATTAGTTGCATGTTCATTTCTTTGAATTTTTGATTTGATATTGGTTGATCAATAGGGGTAGGACTGAAATTTGATGTTAGGATATGTTTGGGAAGGCTTAGGATGATGTTTAGTGGTGGTTAGAAGTCTTGGAATCGAGTCTAAGTGCGTTTTTGGTATGGTCATTTTTAGGCAGAAACATTTGGTCCATTTCATAAAAATTATTTTTTTTCCAGGACTTGAAAACTAAATGTAGTGATAGAGGGTCTTTCTAGCTTTAATTTGGTATAAGGTAGAGCCCGTGACTCAAAACGAGCTAAAAGTTATGACATTTTAAAGATCGGGTACCGGGAGACGAGGACTTTCATAATCCGAATTTGTGTAAAGTTTTAGTCATATCCCGAGGGTCACAAGTATAAATTGGTAAATGGTCAAGGGTCAAAATTTGGTCCCTAACCTGTAAAAATGAGTCTATATGTTGACTTAGGAGTCAAAGAAGTCAAATGTGCATTTCATATAGGTCAAAGAGGTCAAAATTGGTCGAAGCGCAATTTCAGCCCGTAAAATGTAGTCGTGGAAAAGAGTTGCGTAACGGGTCGTAAAAGTAAAAACTTTTATTGGGCTTAAAAACATGTTATCTACAGGTCTTATAGGATTTTTGGAAATTTTGTCAAATTTTATAAGTGTGGTTTAATAAGGTAAAACAGCCCGTACTTTAGTCAAGTACCGGCGAGAATGGGTAAAAATGGAAAACGTAGATAATGAGAACGAATGGTATAGAATGAGTGATACTTGTTATTTTGTTTTTGGCGTGAGTTATACTTGTCCTAAGTGACTAGTATATATGTATTTTATACAGTACCGTAAGTATTTAAATGAGATTACTCATTACGCGTTATTTGTGATAGGTGTTGAATTAACCGGGCATCCGTAACATCGTCAGTGATCATCCCTCGAACTACCGACTACTTAAGATATAAGGTGTGAATTTATAGCCTCGCTTATACTTATTTCAAATTGTTTTACCCGCGAGGGAAATGCATGCTAGTTTTTAAAAGGAACGTATATCATGAATGATTGTTAGACCCAAAAGTTGCCTTAGAAATTGTGTTGAGTACCAAAGTTGCAAAAGTCCCTAAAATCATGAACTATTAACTATTGTCCTGCCCTCGAGTAGGGGGAAATAGCCGCTTATGCAATTTGTAGTACTACGGGGTTAACGACCCAATGCTAGCCGAGAAGCTGTACTTTTAGTAAGTTCTGCGGTAGATTATTTTGTATGAGAAATAAGGTATAATTGCAACTGATGCCTTTAGAAGGGGCACTGGTTTCATCTGAATCACGCCGGTATTTATTACGCGGGTGATTGAGTTAACGGATTAGTGTCATGAGCTTAAACACAATTGTCAGTATCCTGATTATATTTTGTTTGATCGACAAGACTATAAATGATCACGAATGGTTTTTATTATATATATACGTTCAAATGGATTGTAAAACCTATGAATTCCACTCAACGTTTTCGTTGACCAAATTTTTGGCATGTGTTTCAGGTAACCGCTGAGGTGTAGGATGGAGCATGCATGGGATGGATGTTGTGTGTACGGCTTGGTGTCCGCTTGTTTTTCCCTCCTTTTCTACTTAAACAATTTTTATGTTTAATGTCATGTGGTTGTAAACTGAAATTCTTGGGTTGAGATTCATGGGGACCGAAAACGCTAAACTCTGTGCACTATTTGGGGTTGGAAAAACCGTGGACATGTATCATCTAACAATTTTAAATTTCAAGTTTTAAGTTGACGTCTTTTTAGCGTCGTTTGATATATCTTGTGTGCAATGAATACTGTGTAGCACCCATTGTTGTAGTTCCGCTGCGCATAGCAATTGTGGGGGTGTTACACCCCTTGCTGCCGTGGGACCCACACGCACCAACCAAGACCAAATGGTCTTGGTGGTGGTCGGCTTAAGCAAACCGAAACCCCCTTGGGGTCGGTTGCATCCTGCGGCCCAAAACAAAACACCCCTTAATCGACCCTTTGATTTAATTAATCATCAAAACATGTTAGATCTATGTTTAATTAATGTGTTTTTATAATAACATCCCATGTTCATAATTAATAAAAAGATTAAATTAAAAGAAAAGGTTTAAAAAGGTTTTACCGTATTCGTGGATCAAGGGAATGAAGAACAAACACGAACAAACAACAAAACCTCAAGATCCAAGATCAAGGAATCACCTTGTATGGTGATCTATAGGTGGCGGCACAAAGAGAGGAGAAAGAGAGGGTTTAGGTTTTTCTTGAAATCTTCTGTAAAGTGATTTTGAGTAGTAAAAACTAATTAACCCCCTTTTAGTAAAAATTGGTAATGGGCTTGGCCCATTACCCTTGTTTGGCCGCGGGTAGGGACCCCCCCATGGGGTTCCCGTACCTCTTTTCGTGTCTCGTTATTTAGTTAGTCGTTTGTGTTTAATTATGTTCGTGTTTTAAATGTTCTCGTTACGTAAATACCATAATCTAATATATTTAATTACGCTCGTAATAAATATATATACGTAATTAATAATAGCTCGTGTTTTAATTACGTTCGTGATTTCGTGATCGCATGTTCGTGATTAATTATTGCTAAATAATTATTACGTGATCGTGCATATAAAATACTTATCGTGTTCTAACACGTACGTAATACGTAAACTCCTAACACGTAATCGTAATCATGCTATATTAGGAAAGTTTTTAACTAGTACGTACGATCCTAAGGGTACTATGCATGGTAAAAGCATGCGGGTTTTACAAGTTGTCCCGATTGTCTGTTTATTGATTTGGACCCGAATGATTGTATGACCCGATGAATGATTAAATGACCCGTTAGATGAAATGAAATGGATTATTAAAGTTAGGTTATGTCACCAAAAGTCCCATTAGCATGAATTGTGAACTACCGAGATTTGGTAGACGCTTATGCATATAATAGTACTATTTGGGGACGATCACCCTAGTTCGCGCCTTGACGGTTGATCCTTGTCCTGCCACATTGATTGGTAAGCGAATTTATGTATGAGAAGATTTCTATAAGCGTGATTATTGTGACCACACGTTGTTTTAGATGGGCAAATGATTGTCGGGTTAGCTACCCGTTGTTTGTTGTAGTAAGGTAACAATGTCATGCGGCTTATAATAATCCAATTAACGAAATACTGCTATACGCACTGAATTATGATATATTGCCTGACTAGCAATACGGGGTCATATTATTGATATTATGTTATTGTTTTGGTTTTACATAACCATATTCATATAACGGTTTTTATTTAATCTATACAACCTTATAAAACGTATTGTATGATGTTTTACGACAATGGCTCGTATAATGATTTTTAAGGCAAAAGCCTATATTATGATTTTTGATAAAGATTTGTATAAAATGACTTTGGCTATTTTACGGCCTATTACAAAGATTTGTACAAAATGATTTTCGGTAATAATTTTATACCGATGTTATATTGATGGATTTCATTAAACTCTATGAATTCACTCGGCGTTATCGCTGACCTTTTTTTAACATGTTTTATCTTAGGTACTTGAAGGTAATTCTCGGGAAGACAACAAGAATTCATGGCCCGCACTTAAATAACAATTTCCATTCAAATGCTTTGTAAAACCTGTATGAAATACAATGACTTGGGACCTATGTAAATTTGATATTTATGAATGGAAATGCTTTATAAATAAACGACACGATTTTTATGCGTTGTCTATGATGTGAGTAATGTGCTATCCCGTAACACCAACGAGTCTTCCGCTCTATTGAATTGTGTAAATTTGGGGGTGTTACAGTTTGGTACCAGAGCTCTCGTTATAGAGACCGAAAGATTTTTAAAACTAAGGTTTTGAATAAAACATATCTTTTAACTATAAACATTTTTCTCAAAAATGTCTAAAAATCTTTTGACTATAACGGTGCCGAAGAATTCTCGAGTTACCGACAAGACCAGACTGAGAAGTGTTATTTTAATATAAATATAACTTGGATATATATATATATATATATATATATATATATATATATATATATATATATATATATATGATGTAATTTGATTACATGATTGTTTGATGATTATTTTAATATTTATACGAGGTATTTATACGACGTAGATTGTCACAAGGAACCCTAAATCCCCTAATAAATTAATCGAAGCTATTCTCGTAGGAATTCTAGCTATCCTAGATCTAAACCAAGTTGTGGATATTTATGATCCCAACAAATGGTTGATATTCGTAGAAATGTTGACATTAGTTGATTGTAATATTAAAGAAGAATTGGCGAGATTAAATCTGATATCGATGTCATGACGATCTTTCCTTATAGAGTGGAGTTTGACAAAACTTACCACTTGGAAAGGTGTCATCTGTTTCGTTGTCACCAAATTCTTAAATTTGAGAATCGAAAGGGTGAATGTTGCAGTTGAGGATGTTAATGGAACCATTACCCAAAAGAATCATGCCACTAGTACCTTTCCGAGAAGTCTAATTGAATGTGTGAGTCATTTCATACTAGTGACTCGTTTGATAACCCTTGTTGTAAGAGCTATAGGATTGGAAATTAAGTGTTGTTCATATCGAGCTTTTATTGCCCTTTCAATGTCTAAGAATAAGGTTGAAAGTATTAGAGAATGAGGTAGGATATCGAATTGAGTATAAGTTGATTGAAACTTGAATAAAGTAAAATTTAAATTGTATGGAATAAGAAATTGTTAAGAGGAAGTTGTTGAGTTATGTGATTAAATTATAAGGTTTTAAATGATTGTTGATTCGTGTTAAGGGTTGTTCTAGGCCATTTTCCAATAATGAGGATGCCTAGTGTCCAGGAAATAAATTGAAGAAATCTTCTTCTGAATAGGGACCGATGGATCTTCCGGGACAGGTGGAACGCCCATGACTCTTGTAGATTAGTATTCATTGTGGTATCTTTTAAAAATCCCTAACTTAACTGAGACATCAGTTGGTAGGATGAGTTCTGAGAATTGTATGACATAGTGACACGTAATGTGTTACGGTACAATTTTGACTTGTTTGTGATTAATGAAAAATACTACATTTGATTGCTAAATCCGACATGTATCCATGATATCTATCTTTTCTTGCTTCTTCCTACTGCTCGCATTACTGATGCAACCATTGAACAAGTACTCATCTCGGTTTGAGTTGCGTTGTGGATCATTCTCTTTGTATTCCTGAGTGCCATCGAGGTCATGAACCTCATAACTATTTGGCTAAAGCTCATTTCCTAGCATATTGTAGTTAATTCTTGGTGAACAACTTTTCATCACTCTTTTGCATATCACTCATTGTTTTTATAAGTTAAAACAGTATCCTTTGAGAAAATTTAATTTTCATCACCACATGGATTATTTAAAGTGAGACTTATAAATAATTGTTATTGAAGTAAAGTTGTTTATGAAACACTTTGGAAAACTTAATTGTTTCCATAACAAAGAACATCTTTGTAAATTTATTTTTGATTCTTATTTAAGAATTAAGCATGAAAATGTTTTTATTATAAACATGATGATAAAATTTTGACGAACTGAGTATTGCATCGTTAATCTTGAAATTGTATATAGTTGCGCGCCTACATACAATTTGGAATGGACCATGCAAGGCTGATTAGTAGTCACCATAAAACTAATGAATAAGCACTACATTTTCTTTGAAGATTGTGAAAGATTAAATTTTAAGAGATCTGCAAGAAGTGAAAAATAGGGACATAGTTTTAGGGACACCTACATATGTTCCTGTAGCATTTATTCTTCTGAGTTGAATTTACTCATCTGTGGATATTGTCTTATTTTGACAATTGATACCCCCTTATTGTTCATTTCTGTAAATGATAAGACTCTTTGGAAAAGTATTTGATTACCGAGTGTTGATACCCGACTGGATCTATTGACGTTCCTATCATTTCTTTTGATTTGGTTTCATTTGAATGACCTGGGTAACGATCCGAGGAGCTTTCGACTGCGTACTTAAATTATGAAAACATGGGATATATCTGTATTCGTTAAATGTTTTCGTCTTTATCTGAATTGAAATTCTCTCGCTTAAATTATGCGTTGACATTACTCTTTGATGATAGTTGTGTCTCCATATATCCTTGAATTTGTGAAGGATTATGAATTATTATAAGTCTTTTGAGAAGTTCACATCTTGTCAACGACAATGAAACTGGAAAGTTGATAGTGCCAGTAGAATGAATTGATTGATTATGACATGACGACATTGTATTAATTGATGGGAACTCGAGTGGAATTCCCCTAAATGATAAGATGTTTATTATCAAAAGTGATCTAAATAATTCTTAATGGATGACCATATCCTGCATTTAGACTTAAAATTGTACCGTGAATGGTTGTGAATTAGTCATAGATATTATAATCTAGAAAGAACTTAAAGTAAATGTATTAAAAGATGTTTATGTTATCTGAAACTTTAGGAGGTATTTATTGGTGAATTACCTAGACTTTTGCCATTAAGGCAAGTTGAACTTGGTATTAATTATATTCCCGGTGTTGCACCTGTGGCATGTGCACTGTACGTCAGCACAATCTGCATTAAAAGAATTACCCTACAACTGAGAGAGTTGTATGAGAAGACTTTTATTCTACCAAGCTCGTCATCATGAAGAGCTATGGTGTTATCATTCCTTATATTTGTTGAATTACCGTTAACTAGGTAAATTGATGATCAAAATCTATATCCACTACCCAAGATGATAGATTTGTTCGATCATTTACAAGGTTCTAGCGTATATTCAGGAATTTGATCCACGACATGGTTATCATCAACTTCGCGTCCGCGAAGAAGATTATTGATATGAGCTTAAACTCATATCCTTTTATCAACAAATAACCCTAAAACATGAAGCAAAATACCAATTTATTTGGCAAAAACAGTATTATGTGGTATGTTTGTGTTTGTGTGCACTTGTGTAGGTAAGAAGATACATTTTTAAGCAAACAAGGAAAAACCAAGCTCAAATGGATGAAAAAGACAAAAGAAGATCAAAAGTGACAAGACTTTGAAGTATAAGGACCTATCTTGACAAGTTATGAAAGTTGAAGGACTAGAAGTGCAAATAATGAAAAGTCAAGATTCAAGTCAAACCTGGTCAACCATCAAGTCAACTCAGTCAAAGGACCATTTTGTACAAGTTATCAAAGTAAAAGGACCAAAAATGTTAAAGGAATGAAGATCCTAGCTTGAAACAAGAATCTACCAAGTACAAGGACTTGTTTTGCCAAGTTTGGAAAGATTTGCAAGTGTAATCCATGTGTCAAGAAAGCAGCCAATGGGAGGAGAGATACTACTTCACACGGATTGCCACTTAGGCTCATTTAATACCCACTATCGCCGCCTTTCATTTATTACACAATCTAAACAGTTTGATCCGCAACTCACCCTCACAACAAATAAGGAAGTGACACGTGTCTTCTTCTTCAAAAGAAAATTTTGCCAGCATCGGGTTTCTTCTACACTCAATTTCATGGGAAGATTAAAACATCAATATTGCTCAATTTTGGAAGACGAGTTCAACGGTGCAATCCAATTAACAAATCATTGAGTGGATTTAAAACCCCCAAATCATTGTTCATACCTTCAAAGTGCTAAATGCAGAATTTGCCACGTGGAGCTCAGAGATTGGCCCTGACACGTCACCAACTCCAACAAACTCTCCCTTCTTGCCTATAAATACCTAGACTAGTCTTCATTTGTAGTGTGTAGCCTAATTTTGTAAAACACCTAGTTCTTACTTTCCTTTCCTTTTTCCCTCACTTTTCCCCTAACTACTCAAGAGTCTGACAAACTCTTGAGTCAGTTAGTTAGTTGATAGCTTGTAACAAACTTTGTAACTGATTTCCTTCAATAAAATTCAAATTCCTTTTTCCCGCCAAATTCTGTTCTTCTCATTCAGTCAGATTCTTGCTTCAATTGGATAGTGTTGTTGCTGTTTGATGTTTGTTATGATCAACCATAGATCATAACTGACATTTGTGAAGATTGTTAGCTGTTTGATCAGAATTTGTTCATTCCATTGTTCATTTGAAGATTTCAAGCAGTTTGATTGATTCTAGATGATTTGTAGCTGTTTGATGGTTGATTCTTGTTGAATACTAGTGATAGGTGGTGGTTATCACTAGGGCAAGAGAGCTCAGCGCTCCTCTTCTTCCCAAAGGATATCTTCAATAGGTTCTATAGTACTTGTTTTTGTTCCACTCAATAAGTCAACTGCCATGCTCATTTTCCTAGTTAATCTTGATGGCTGCATGATATAATTGCTAGTAGTTGATGTTTGTTTGATTCTTGTGTGATTGTAGCTTAATCTTGCATACTTGTTTACTGATTTGAGAGTCATTTGTAGTTACTGCATCATTTCAGTTACTTTTTGGCCTAATAGCTTACTTGAAGTTCTAGCCTTGCTAATTGTTTGTTCTCAGCTTTAAAACCTTTCAATTTGTCCATTAAATCTAGTCTGCTATAGTATTTGAATCAGTTGAAGTCAATTCTTAATAAGTCTTTGAAAAGGTTTGTTAAAATTCAGTAAAGGAGAGTTTGGTAGTAGATCAAAATCAGTTTTCAAGCATTGTGGATTGGTGTTTTAGAGTTGATTTCCAGTCCTTAGGTGTTAACAAGTTGTTTAAAGTCATTTTCAAGTCAAATATAAAGTCAATCAGGCAAATGGCATTTGATTAGTTTGGGTTAGCCTTTATACAGCTTTGGTTTTAAAAACTTGCCTTTTTCATTTGCCTAGTTTTCATTTAATCCTTGATGAAATTTCCTCAAATTTGTTTCTAGACTTAGCTTATTTCATAAAGTTTTAGATTCTATAAGGAAATTCTACAGTATTAGGTAATAAGCTGGTAATAAGCTTTTTGGTCCAAGTCTGAGCAAAGCTCATTCTCTGAGACAAAGTTGTGACTGATTTCCTAGATCTCCTTATCCACTTCATAAAAGTTGTGATTTTCTTTCACAAAACCATTTAGTAAGTGTTGAATATTGATTTTTGAAGATTTGAGCTTTTTCCAAAAATCTGGTCAAACTTGGTCAACATAAGCTCTTTTGAGCTTATTTCAGATTTCTAGCTCATTTCTTGATGAAAATGGTTCTGGTTTGATTTCCCGTTCTTGAAAGAAGTTGCTTAATCAGTTTCATTACAAAGATCAAGTTGTGGTTGACTAAATTTGGCTGTAGCTTATTTTGTGCTTATCAATAAGCACTCTTTTGCTTATTTTTGATCCTTAGCTTAATTCCTTAGATACACGTAGCTTAAAATGGATTTGAAGTCTTTTGCAAGTTGTTTCATCTGATTTGGTTGAGTAATAAGCTCAAACGAGCTTATTCTTTCATTTGTCCCGTTTTTTGTTTAAAAGTTTTTAAAAATTGCTCTTTGGTCCTTAAGGTTCTGTCAGCGTTTAATTTTGGCCTAATTTCCATGTTTTTAGGGTTTGCTTTAGTTTAGTCCCTGGACTTTGAGAGTTGTTAGATTTCAGTTAGTATTTTGTTATATTGTTACATTTTTAGTTAGTTTGTTATTGATTTTGCATTATTGGTCCTTGTAGTTAACTGTTTTGCATTTTTAGTCCTTATAATTTTTAGAATTTACATTTTGAGCATTTATCTTTCATAGAAATTAAATTTTCAGTCCTTTTAGTTTTATATTTTGCATTTTAGGCTTTTACTTGAATAAAAACGTGGTATTTGCAAATTGTTTTACATATAAGTAGTTTAATATTTTTCATTTTTAAATAGTGTTGTTTGAATTAGCAATAGATTACCAAGCAAGCTTAAACAACCAAGAACAATTATAAATCCGATATTGGTTGGACTTTCTATTGGTTAAGAACTGAGAAAACGAACTGCATTATACTACATTTCAAATGGCGCCGCTGCCGGTTCTTTGACTACACGAGAGACTATCGATTGACGGTTTTCATTGGCTTTTGGGATCCGTTCATTTTGTGAACGTTATTTTTACGTATCATAAATCAAAAACAAATAAAAAAATCCAAAATATAAAAATATATAAAAACTAAAAAATAACAAAACAATTATTTTCCTAAAGAATTGACCAAAAAAAAAAATTAAAAAATCCAAAAAGCAATCTTTTTCCTAAGAGATTGCACCCAAAAATATATATTATTGGATTCTCTCGGTTTTTATGTACATATAGTATTTTCCTTTAAAAAACTCATAAATACAAAAATATTTTCCATATATTATTATAAGTAAATACGTATACGTATAAGAATAATCAATCTACATATCTTCCATAAGTATTGCCGAGGCAATACACCGTGTTGAGGGGCGTTCCGGTCCTTGACACGCGTATCGATCAAACAAAATAAAGCAAGAATAGTTAAATACTCTCAATAAGCAACAATTCAAAGAATACGAACATTTAAGTGAATAGAAAGGCGATGTGCTATAAAATGCCATCTAAGGGTCAATAGGTACTTAAGTGCTTCGCGCCACCTAACCCCCCGTTCACTTGGGAGTATTCTAAGAAGGAAGGCTTCATTGAGGGTCTTGCACCCAAAGTAGTAATACATATATTGTTATTTTCTTGTGGATATTTAATATTGAAACTCGAAGAGGATAATCCATTTCTCTTCAAAGTCACACGAGAGCTTCTCTCTCATTCCTCGTATTGAGTTGCATGCTCACTCGCGGGCGTGCACAAATACCGATTGGTGTACAACCTCTTCCTCCGAAAAGGAAGAAAAAGAGAAAGAGTAAGACCACCACCGTCCACCAAGCCGATCACGAGAATCGTGCTTTGTCACCACCACAAGAAGCCATGGCTATTGATAATCGTACTTTGTATGAACGTATGCAATCCAACATTCATGGATATGCTAGTGCCATTAAGATTCCCGACTTTCCCGCTAACACATTTGAGCTACATACATCTATGATCAATATGGTTGCTTTATCACCTTTCTTGGGAAAACAAAATGAGGATCCTCATGCTCACCTAAAGAGATTCCTTTCACTTTTCAATACCATTAAGCATAATGGGGTTCCACATGAGGTCATTAGATTGATGTTAGTGTCATTTTCCTTAGATGGGAGTGCTAAGCATTGGTTAGACACCCAACCACCCGATAGTATCACCACATGGGACGGTTTTACCACTAAGTTTTTGAACAAGTTCTTTCCTCCACAAAAGACTATGGCTTTGAGGAATTTAATTATGGGCTTTACACAAAAACCTAGTCAATCCTTTAGTGATGCTTGGGAAGAGTATAGTGAGTTGTTGAGGCGATGCCCTAACCATGGATTGGATGATGTAAACCAAATCAATACCTTCTATAATGGCCTTAAACCTCACCACCAAGATTCACTAAATGCTTCCGCGGGAGGGAGTATTCTTCTTAAGACATACCATGAGGCTTTGAACATTATTGAGACTAAGGCAATGGTTCAAACAAACAATCCATTTGAAGAAAGAGTTCATGTTATCCAAAACACTTCTCAAACTCCTTGTGACATCCAACTTCTTAAAGAGATCCTTCAAAAAGTCAAACAAGGACAAGAAATGACTAATGACATGGTTCAAAATTTTAAGAGCATGACATTGAACAATTCCTCAAATAATGTGAATGCCATCACCATTTCTTGTGTTACTTGTGGAGGCCCCCACTCTTATGAACAATGTGATAAGGTGCAAGGGTATCAAGGGGAATGCTATGCTTATCAAGAGGAACACCGTGAACACTTCAAGCCTAACATCAATCCAAATAACCTTTCTTACAAATCCCAAAATTACCTTACTCCACCCGGCTTCCCACCCCAACCACCCACCCAAATTCCACAAAATCCTCCTCAAATTTTAGCAAGGAATCAAGGGCAAAGACAACCATACCAAGGAAATAACTACAAGGCACCCAATCAATTTCAACCTCAAGCAAATACCTTTTATCCACCAAATCAAGGATTTAACTCCCAACCTTTACCTTTCCAACCTCAAGGTTTTCAAGGTTATGTGCCACAAGAGTTTAATACAATGGATATTTTGCAAAAGATGAATCAAGAGAATGAAAGGAAATTCCAAGCTATGGAAAAGAAAATGAATGACCAATTCAATAAGGTTTTAATGGCGGTAACTCAAAGACCACAAGGGGCTTTACCTTCCAACACACAAACAAACCCTAGGGCCAATGTTAATGCTATTACAACAAGGAGTGGAACAACAACAAAGGATCCTTCACCTCCTAAAACTACTATTGTTCAACCCACTTGTGCTCCTACTTGTGACAAGCCCTCTACTTCTACTTCACCACCTCAAAATGCTCCCATTTCTCCAATTTCAAAGCCTATTCATGAAGTACTCAATAAGGAAAATCCTTCATCCACACCTCAATCACAACCAAAACCAAGTCTTCCTTATCCCTCAAGATTGAGAAAAGAAAAGCTTAAGAACAAGGATGATATCCAAGTTTCTAACTTTTTGAGGATGTTCAAGCAACTTAACATCAATATCTCCTTTGCGGAAGCCTTAGCCAATATGCCTAAGTTTGCTAAGATGATTAAGGATTTGCTTTCTAACAAGGAAAGATTGGTGGATTTTCCTAATGCTTCTTTGAATGAAAATTGTTCCGCGGTGTTGCTTAAGAAGTTGCCTACTAAGCTTGGAGATCCGGGGGCGGTTTTTGATTCCTTGCAATTTTCCGGGGGTGGAAAATTGTATGGCTTTAGCGGATTTAGGAGCAAGCATAAATCTTATGCCATTATCGGTTTGGAAGAGACTTTCACTTCCCGAGCTCACTCCTACTAAGATGACTCTTGAGTTGGCTAACCGTACTATAGCTTATCCGGTGGGAATTGCAGAAGATGTTTTTGTTGGGGTTGATAGATTTACATTTCCCGCGGATTTTGTGGTAGTTGATTATGATGTGGATCCTAGAGTGCCTTTGATTGTTGGTAGGCCATTTTTGAGAACGGGTCGTACTTTAATCGATGTGGCGGAAGGAGAACTTACAATGCGGGTAGGAGATGAGAGAGTGGTGTTTAACATGGGGAAGTTGTCCAAAAAGTCTAATGAGCCCGAAGCGGTAAAACATATTGATGTTGTACATGAGGAGGAAACACAAGATGATTTTCTTGATGAAGTTTGTGATGAGTACTTTTATGAAGCTTGCTCAAGTGGAGACTATGATTACCCTCATATTGAGACCATTGCTTCCATTACTTCTTCCTTGGATTTTCATGAACCTCACGAGCTAAACTTTAGTGAAATTCCTTATGACACCCCACTTTTCCACAATACTAATCACTTTGATGAGGACTTAAGTAATGAGGGATCTTTTCTTTGTGATTCACCAACATATGATGACTATAGTGATGATGAGCTTTCTACTTGTGACTCTCCATTTGTTGATGATCATACTTCCTTTGGTTTTGAGGGATCACCCATCTTTGATAGACCAATCTATGATGTTTATGGTGATGAGGAGGATTCTATCATGGATGAGAGTGATGAGTTTTTATTGGAGGATATATCTTTTGAGTATACTCTTGGTTATCTTGATGAGGAGGGGGACATACTCTATCTAGAATCTTTATTGCTTGAAGATCCTTTACCTTCTTTGTCCACCCCAACCTTTTTACAACCAATCACTTCACAACCTTTCTCTCACCATGTGAACTACAAAGGAGAATCTTCTAAGGCAACAAACACTTGTTGTTTTCCCATCAAGGAACGGATTTTTGATCCTGGCATAGAGCTTGCTAAACCATCTCAGTATCCACCTGATGCAACAAAAGGAAACCTTGTGAAAGATTTGAGAGCTTTACACCATCACCTGGGGAAGAACATATGGGAAACCATTTTAGAGAATTACACCTCATTCTTTTCACCATTGCTTGGGAAGCTAGTTGTTGAATTGTGTTATAAGTGGGAGGGTAATTATGTATTTGATCCTGGGGGATATTTATGGAGTTTTGATCAATGAACACTTGTTTTACCTCATCATGGAGATTTTTCTTAAAAAGGGCAAAAATTTTCTTCTCCATGATAGGTTTTAGACACTTTTAAGTGTGGGACGAGTCGAGCTAGAGACTCATTAACTCAAGCATCATATAACTAGGTTTAGAGTGTTGTAGGTTAGAAATAAAGGCATAGACTTGGAGATAAGTGTAGGGGAGACCTTCTTTTGTCTTCATGCTTGTTTGTAGGGTTGCTCACTCATCTCATGCTTTGGAGCTTATGGAAGAGGCCCTTGTATCCGGTTCACTTCGTTACTTTAGTGAATTTTCATTAACACCTTGTGCTTAAACATGATTTCACTAATAGTTGTCCTTTCCTTAACTTGGGTTAAACAAAATCTATTCATTGTCATAAGTGTAGGGGAAGTTTTTATACTTCCATGCTCTTAAACATTGAGGACAATGTTTAGCTTAAGTGTAGGGGGGTCTTCTATCGAAGTGACCTTACCTAGAACTTGTCATTGTCTTACATGATAACATGATAAAACTAATTTTTCAAACATTTTTCTAATTTTTGATCTACTTTGGCCAACAAAAATATGCATTCATAATTTTTGCATCAATCATTTTTCATTTGCATATCACATTTGCATTGTATATATTTCTTCTTTTATTTTTCATCAAAAATAAATAAAAAGAAAAATATAATAAAACATGGTTTTAACAAGTTTAGACTTCTTTGACATATTAGGCCCGCCATGGATATTTTGACTCAACCCGAGTTTGCTTATTTTAGCACTCTCTAGCTAGTATCCTTAACCATGTAGTCCTTAATTGGTCTATTAGGCTAAGCTTCCACCAATTTCATTATTTGAAATTTTAAATTTGTGGAGAATGGGAAATGATAGAGTTGAAGCAAGTGTAAAAGGGCTAGATAGACTTCATGGCAATTACTTGTGGCTAAACCCTTCTCTTCTTTACCTCTACTTTCTTCGCATGTATATAATTGTTAATAAATAATCAAGTACGGTTTTAATTGGTTCGTAATCTCTTATGCATTTTTGGCTAATCATTTATGGTTGATATGAGTACGTCTTAAGATTCTAAGTTAGCACGTTTTATGTGTACTAGACTTAGGTCATGCTCCATATTTAGCGGGTGTTTTTCCTTTTCTTCTTTGCAAATTTCTTGGTGAGGAATAAAGAAAAATAAGAGCGGCTTATGAAAAAAAATGAGTGGCTAGAAAAAAAAAGAAAAAGAAAAAAATAATGCAAGACTCCCAAGAGGGGCAGTGTGGTGTTAATTATAGTGACTATTGAGTTCCAATATTACCTTGACGGGTTGCGGGGATTCAATAGATTGCTCCAATCTAATATTACCTTGACGGGTTGCGGGGTTGAAGATCCAAAATCTCAAAAAGATGCGGATGTAAATTATTGCGTGAGTTTTATTTTTCTTTCCTTAGCGAGTGTGTAGTTACTTATGAAAGCATGACATGAGGATTTTACACATAAGGCGAATGACTTATTACTCTTAATACGGACTTGTATTAATTGTGAGCGGTTTTTCAAGTAATGGATGAGAAGATTACTTAGGATTAAAACCGTGCTTCCTTATTTTTGGATTTTACACTTCTTATATTTCACACTTGAATAATGACAAATTTGCCCACAAGCAATTTGCTCAATTAATAACTGGTTCCACATTTAATTGTCATGAATAAGTTGATGCACTTTTTACTTGTGAATGCAATGATCCCATTTATAAACTTGGAATGGGGAAAGTGAAACTTGAGGGTGATAAATGTTCATGGTATCCAAGCCCTAATCCAAGTCATTGAATTCTTTATGAGTTATTTCCATCAAAACCATTTCAAGAAAAATCAAAAAGATATAGATAGAATTGTATTTTGATTCATTGCATTATTAAAAGTCAAAATCATGCATCATCTAGTTTAGAGTAGCATAGATGCATCTCATATGGCCAAGGTGGATTAATTATGAGGGAAATGTAAATTTTTAAGCCTTGAAATATAATATTGCATGAGGACATGACAATGTTCAAGTGTAGGGGAATTTGATATGAGCTTAAACTCATATCCTTTTATCAACAAATAACCCTAAAACATGAAGCAAAATACCAATTTATTTGGCAAAAACAGTATTATGTGGTATGTTTGTGTTTGTGTGCACTTGTGTAGGTAAGAAGATACATTTTTAAGCAAACAAGGAAAAACCAAGCTCAAATGGATGAAAAAGACAAAAGAAGATCAAAAGTGACAAGACTTTGAAGTATAAGGACCTATCTTGACAAGTTATGAAAGTTGAAGGACTAGAAGTGCAAATAATGAAAAGTCAAGATTCAAGTCAAACCTGGTCAACCATCAAGTCAACTCAGTCAAAGGACCATTTTGTACAAGTTATCAAAGTAAAAGGACCAAAAATGTTAAAGGAATGAAGATCCTAGCTTGAAACAAGAATCTGCCAAGTACAAGGACTTGTTTTGCCAAGTTTGGAAAGATTTGCAAGTGTAATCCATGTGTCAAGAAAGCAGCCAATGGGAGGAGAGATACTACTTCACACGGATTGCCACTTAGGCTCATTTAATACCCACTATCGCCGCCTTTCATTTATTACACAATCTAAACAGTTTGATCCGCAACTCACCCTCACAACAAATAAGGAAGTGACACGTGTCTTCTTCTTCAAAAGAAAAATTTACCAGGATCGGGTTTCTTCTACACTCAATTTCATGGGAAGATTAAAACATCAATATTGCTCAATTTTGGAAGACGAGTTCAACGGTGCAATCCAATTAACAAATCATTGAGTGGATTTAAAACCCCCAAATCATTGTTCATACCTTCAAAGTGCTAAATGCAGAATTTGCCACGTGGAGCTCAGAGATTGGCCCTGACACGTCACCAACTCCAACAAACTCTCCCTTCTTGCCTATAAATACCTAGACTAGTCTTCATTTGTAGTGTGTAGCCTAATTTTGTAAAACACCTAGTTCTTACTTTCCTTTCCTTTTTCCCTCACTTTTCCCCTAACTACTCAAGAGTCTAACAAACTCTTGAGTCAGTTAGTTAGTTGATAGCTTGTAACAAACTTTGTAACTGATTTCCTTCAATAAAATTCAAATTCCTTTTTCCCGCGAAATTCTGTTCTTCTCATTCAGTCAGATTCTTGCTTCAATTGGATAGTGTTGTTGCTGTTTGATGTTTGTTATGATCAACCATAGATCATAACTGACATTTGTGAAGATTGTTAGCTGTTTGATCAGAATTTGTTCATTCCATTGTTCATTTGAAGATTTCAAGCAGTTTGATTGATTCCAGATGATTTGTAGCTGTTTGATGGTTGATTCTTGTTGAATACTAGTGATAGGTGGTGGTTATCACTAGGGCAAGAGAGCTCAGCGCTCCTCTTCTTCCCAAAGGATATCTTCAATAGGTTCTATAGTACTTGTTTTTGTTCCACTCAATAAGTCAACTGCCATGCTCATTTTCCTAGTTAATCTTGATGGCTGCATGATATAATTGCTAGTAGTTGATGTTTGTTTGATTCTTGTGTGATTGTAGCTTAATCTTGCATACTTGTTTACTGATTTGAGAGTCATTTGTAGTTACTGCATCATTTCAGTTACTTTTTGGCCTAATAGCTTACTTGAAGTTCTAGCCTTGCTAATTGTTTGTTCTCAGCTTTAAAACCTTTCAATTTGTCCATTAAATCTAGTCTGCTATAGTATTTGAATCAGTTGAAGTCAATTCTTAATAAGTCTTTGAAAAGGTTTGTTAAAATTCAGTAAAGGAGTGTTTGGTAGTAGATCAAAATCAGTTTTCAAGCATTGTGGATTGGTGTTTTAGAGTTGATTTCCAGTCCTTAGGTGTTAACAAGTTGTTTAAAGTCATTTTCAAGTCAAATATAAATTCAATCAGGCAAATGGCATTTGATTAGTTTGGGTTAGCCTTTATAAAGCTTTGGTTTTAAAAACTTGCCTTTTTCATTTGCCTAGTTTTCATTTAATCCTTGATGAAATTTCCTCAAATTTGTTTCTAGACTTAGCTTATTTCATAAAGTTTTAGATTCTATAAGGAAATTCTACAGTATTAGGTAATAAGCTGGTAATAAGCTTTTTGGTCCAAGTCTGAGCAAAGCTCATTCTCTGAGACAAAGTTGTGACTGATTTCCTAGATCTCCTTATCCACTTCATAAAAGTTGTGATTTTCTTTCACAAAACCAGTTAGTAAGTGTTGAATATTGATTTTTGAAGATTTGAGCTTTTTCCAAAAATCTGGTCAAACTTGGTCAACATAAGCTCTTTTGAGCTTATTTCAGATTTCTAGCTCATTTCTTGATGAAAATGGTTCTGGTTTGATTTCCCGTTCTTGAAAGAAGTTGCTTAATCAGTTTCATTACAAAGATCAAGTTGTGGTTGACTAAATTTGGCTGTAGCTTATTTTGTGCTTATCAATAAGCACTCTTTTGCTTATTTTTGATCCTTAGCTTAATTCCTTAGATACACGTAGCTTAAAATGGATTTGAAGTCTTTTGCAAGTTGTTTCATCTGATTTGGTTGAGTAATAAGCTCAAACGAGCTTATTCTTTCATTTGTCCCGTTTTTTGTTTAAAAGTTTTTAAAAATTGCTCTTTGGTCCTTAAGGTTCTGTCAGCGTTTAATTTTGGCCTAATTTCCATGTTTTTAGGGTTTGCTTTAGTTTAGTCCCTGGACTTTGAGAGTTGTTAGATTTCAGTTAGTATTTTGTTATATTGTTACATTTTTAGTTAGTTTGTTATTGATTTTGCATTATTGGTCCTTGTAGTTAACTATTTTGCATTTTTAGTCCTTATAATTTTTAGAATTTACATTTTGAGCATTTATCTTTCATAGAAATTACATTTTCAGTCCTTTTAGTTTTATATTTTGCATTTTAGGCTTTTACTTGAATAAAAACGTGGTATTTGCAAATTGTTTTACATATAAGTAGTTTAATATTTTTCATTTTTAAATAGTGTTGTTTGAATTAGCAATAGATTACCAAGCAAGCTTAAACAACCAAGAACAATTATAAATCCGATATTGGTTGGACTTTCTATTGGTTAAGAACTGAGAAAACGAACTGCATTATACTACATTTCAATTATCTATTCAAATCCTTACATCCAGAACTCGTAATGAATATTATGAGTTTCATGTTTTGTTGTTTGGATTGACCAATTCACATGTAGCGTCCATAAAATTTGGTGAATCACGTGTGTAGGCTGTAATTCGATAAATTCATGCTTGTGATCATTAAGGACTATTTGTTTGTTTATAAGAATAAGAATGAGTTAATAATTATTTGTAGAATGCCCTGAGTCGGCCGAATAGTGAAAACCTGTACCTTGAATATTTAACATGTCAATAAAGGCTTAATCCTTTAAAGTATTTGACCGTGTGATTAATAAATAATGGAATCTATATTGACTCTTTAAAGATTAGAGCCATTAGGGCTTTTGGTTATACCAAAAAGAAAATGCAAATATGTGTTGACAAACGTTTTAACAAAGAACTTTTGAGGGATTATTCCCTTATACCCAGAACATTTAACTAAACTCCTGTTTAGGGGTAAATGTTTGTATATACCTCAAGACAACCTAAGAGTGATTTAGGAAACTGTTAAACCATGACTTAAAATTTGAAACGACAATTTTTGCTTTTCAACTAAGAAATTTTTTACCAAAGAATAAACGAAGGTTTTTCGAACATTTACGGATCTTACTAATTATTTTCGATAAATCAACAAATATTGTGTTAATTAAATTCAAATTTATTTTGAACATTTTATATAATTGGACAAACTGAGAAAATTTTAAAACTTTTTGCGTTTACGTTTCATAAAAATTAAATATTTATTATTTAATTACTTGTAGTAATTACCGACGCTTTAAACGTCGGATTGAGCAAAACTGATAAAAACAATAGTTGAGATAGAACTAAGACTTAGAAAATGTGAAGAAAGAATTTTCGAATAAATACGGTCATGATATTTATTCCATCTAGGAAAGTGAACGTAATTACTGACACATTATGTAGAAAATATAAAGAATCAATTAGGATTGTGTTCCTTAATAATGACGGTGCAAAGTAATTTTCTCGAACAATTTAGAAATAATTGATGCCTGTAAGAAGGATAATATAAATAATAAAAGGGGGTTCTCGGCTAATGTGAACCATTAGAATTAAGAAGCCGATGGCGTTAAATGTTTTAAAGGCCGTTTGTGGTTGCCTAAATATGGAGATTTAGAAATTTAGTCATGCTGAAATCTCATAAGATTAAGTATTCTATTCCTGCCATTTCTGATTTAATGTTTCTTTATCTGTAGAAGTTGTACTGATGGAAAATTATGAAGGCAAACATCGCCTCATGCATTAGTAAACATCTAACTATTGCAAAGGTCATCCTCTGAATTTGATTCGATTTGGGTCATCGTTGACAGACTGACCAAATCTGCTAATATCATTCTTGTTAATGATAGATTCTCGATGAAGAAATTGACTCTTTGTATTTAAAGGAGATGTGTAAACATAGTGTGCCTGTATCGATAATCTCTAACAAGATCCTCGCTTCGCATCGAATTTCTAGAGATTTGCTCAGAATTCATTGGGAACGAACCTTGATGAGAGTACTATCTACCACCCCAATCAAAGTGACGAGGCAAAGTAACGATACAAAACACTAGAAGTCTTGTGTTATGCTTGAATAATTGACCTTTGGTAATAAACCGTATAATCGTTTTCATTTGGAGAGATTATCATTGAAAACTATCGTATTAGGATCGAGATCGAATCTTGTGAGGATATATATTAGAGCATCTGTAAGCAGGAGTTGGGATGAAGACACCCGACATACACCCATTGTGAGTTGGACATGTCTTTTATGTTTAAGGTTGCCTATGATGACCAACCTAACCTTACAAAATACCCGACCCGCGAGACCTGAAATAATTGTTGAAATTAGGATCTGATTATTGACTGTCGTTAGTGGGCAGGAGGTTATGTGAATATGAAATGTAGATCTTCAAGTGCCAGATGGGTAGCGAAGTTAGGCCAAAAATTTTAACCATGGAAAAATGAATTGATGATCTGAAAGATCATGGGATATAAGTCCCCATTGTATGGGACCATTGAGATGATGTAAAAAGATTGGTTTGAAAGACATATAAGCTGGATCTACCCTAGGACTTCAACAGCTGCGTGAATTATGTTTCGTATATCGAACTTGATCAAATGTCAATCAAGTGAGAATCTGATCACTTCTTGATGAAGTTTAGATTGGCGAAAAGTTGCATTCATCAGAAACCCATGAACATCATGGATATAGAAAGTAAGTCAACATTAAGCCTGATCTTATTCCCGTAGTTATGTTTGATGAAACTCGCGTATTGTAATGAATTACACTTGTGAGAAAAGACCGAATGTGGAGGAAATACCCACATGGCTTTAACTCTATAAGAAGCGAGTAGTAAGATAAGATGATCTTTGAGGATAAAGTTTAGGGGTAAATGCTGTGACAATCCATCAATTTATGGTTTATATTTCATTCTCAAATATTATTTAAAAACATTATTTTAATGTTATATTATGAACTCACTTATTTTTGGGAAGTAATTTGGATTTACGTCTTGAAGTAACACCGACTACGTCTAAACCGGAGGATTCTACGTTACATGCTTACGTTTACATACACCGTCTTTGGTGACAGTCCGACATTTCAGGAAATAAATTTATCCGTGAATATTATTTTGAGATTCTAAATTTGAGTTAGTACATAAACTCACAAATTTACGAGAAGAGATTAGGACTTACGATTATAACTTAACGTCCTTTACGACTAAACCGGAAACCTTAGGATTACGTATTTACGTTTTCGAACTCCGATTTTGATGAGACAATTTTTATTAGATTCGTTTTTTGCCGTTGATTCATAATTTATAAAAACGTTTTTTTGTAAAATGACCCGAGGGCACGCAAATCAAGGAAACTAGAATCGAGGAATACCCGTAATTAAATGGGGATGAGACAAGATAAACTTGTCCCACCCCCACACATGGGACGGTTAACAAGTCTACAACACACACCATGAGGTGTCAAAACCTCATAAACAAGCAAGACACTTGTTAACTTAGCTTAGCTAAGTAAGATACATAACATCAAAACCACCAAACATCTAAACCATTTACTCATTCTTACATGCAAAAGAACTCCAATTCTCTCTCACCCTTCACCCTTTCCGTCCACTTCCACCACCACCACCACCACCACCATATTGATCAAAATTTACACCATAAATCCTATGTTATTCATACATAAGATGAAGAACCTTTGAAGCCTGAATATTGGAGGTGATTCTAACATCCAAGGAGGTGATTTGGTGATGTTCAAGGGCTGATTTCTACATGAAGTTTATAAGTATTGGTGGCCATGAAGATTGGTGTTGATCTATCACAAGTTCTTCCATCAAAAATCCAAGCCTTGATGAAAAACTACACAACCTTGGTGGTATAAAGATTTTTCTCCCCATCCTCTTGTTATTTTGATTATGTAATCATGTATTTTCTTCTTAATGTATATATGTATGATGATATATGATGATAAAAACATTTTGTGGGGATCTTGTGTTGATTATTATAATCAAAATAACTAATAGTTATATAAAAGGATGATGAAATCTAGCCTAAACAAGTAGGCTGTATAAAACAGAAGGTGACACTATGATAACTGGTAAAAATAGCATAGATTAATGGATAAACAGTAAGTAACCAAATGTTAAACTGATAAAATGGTAAAGTGGAATCAATATAGAGTAAGTATTAGGTGTTATACACATGTGAGAGTTGGCTATGCAATGGAATCATCAAAATGAGTGAGATATGATCAAAACAAGCTTAGAGTGCAAATCTGCCTACACTGTTTTGGACGAATTTATTAAAATATTTAGAGGATGATTCATCAGTAGATATAAGGAATAAAATGAAGCACATATCATGTAGTTTATGTGATAAAAATTTGAGGTCCTATCTCATTATAGAACTCTAGATATGACCATTTTAGTGAACTTAAAATTTAGGACTGATTTTGTGAAATTAAAGTTTAATATTATTATATAAGCACTCAAATAAATATAGTATAAAATGTGAATTAAAACCCACTAACTTATATATTTCATTTATATAAATATGTATAAGGATAAATAAATGGACATTATATAAAAATGGTAGTTTGGTAAATTTTATAATTTAAAAAAACTATATACTAAGTTTTACGTCTTTTTGGCTAAAACCGAAAGATTAACGTTTTTGCCAAATAAAACTTAGACGGTCGGACACGTCTAATGTAAACTTTTATAAACTCACATTGTGACAATCCGTCAATTTACGATTGATATTTTATTCTCAAATATTATTTGAAAATATTATTTTTAATGATACAATATGAACTCACATATTTCTGGGAAGAAATTTGGATTTACGTCTTGAAGTAGCATCGACTACGTCTAAACCGGAGGATTCAACGTTACGTGCTTACGTTTACATACACCGTCTTTGGTGACAGTCCGACATTTCAGAAAATAAATTTATCCGTGAATATTATTTTGGAGTTTTAAATTTGTGTTGGTTCAAAAACTCACAAATTTACGAGAAGAGATTAGGACTTACGATTTTATTTTAACGTCCTTTACGACTAAACCAGGAAACCTTAGGATTACGTATTTATGTTTTCGAACTCCGTTTTTGATGAGACAATTTTTATTGGATTCGTTTTGTGACGTCGATTCATAATTTATAAAAACGTTTTTCGTAAAACGACCCGAGGGCACGCAAATCGAGGAAACTAGAATCGAGGAGTACCCGTAAATAAATGGGGATGAGACAAGTGGGACACTTGTCCCACCCCCATCAAAACCGGCTATAACTCTCCAACACAACAACTTGGTGTCAAGTTGTAAGTAATATTACTTACACATGTCCTAAGCTTAACCTTTAAGCTATTCCACTTCACAAAACCAACAACACAAACCACTCTTCTCACACACACTCATGCAAACAAGCTACAAACTTTCTCTCTCTCTCTTGGACTCCATTTTTGGCCGTCTCATATCTCTCCCAAAAACACCCTTTGATCTTGATTCAACCATGAAACCATATGTTATACTTACATATGTTGAAGCCCTTTCAAAACCCTATTGATTGGTGGTACTTATAACATCCAAGGAGGAGTATTCATGGTGTCTTGGGGCTGATTTTCCACAAGGAGTTCATGGAGCATGGTGGTCTTGAAGATGGTCATGGATATCCACAAGTTTCTCCATCAAAAATCCATGTTTTGATCAACCTACATCATCATGGTGGTATAAAGATTTTCCTCCTCAACTTCTTTTTATTTTGATTATGTAAAAATGTATTTTATTTCCTATTGTATATATTTATGATGATTATATGATGATAAAAATGTTATGTGGGGATTTGTTGTTGATAATCATGGATAAAAAGGTGAAAAACCATAAGAAACAAGGTTAAAATCTTGGTTAAATTTGATGGCTGTATAAAACAGTAAAGAAGTAAGTCATAAACTGATAAAATGATGAAGTGAAATAGATTTACAGTAAGCTATGGGTCTTGTACACATGTGAGAGTTGGCCATGCAATGGAATCAAAATAATGAGTGAGATATGATCAAAACAAGTTTAGGGTATAAATCTGAAGTTACTGTGTTGGACGATTTTTAGAAAATATTTAGAAGATGATTCAACAGTAGCTATAGAAGAGTTAAATGTAGCACATATCATGTAGTTTATGTGATAAAAATTTGAGCTTCTATCTCCATATAGAACTCAAGATATGGCAGTTTTGGTGAAGATGAAGTTAAAAATCAGATTTTTAGAAATTAAAGAATAATACTATTATATAAGCACTCACATTTTAATATATAAAATGTAAAGTAAAAACCCACTAACTTATAAAACTTATTTATATAAATGTATAAAAGGTTAATTAAATGGGTAAATTATATAAATGGTGGTAAAATAATATTTATAAGTAATAAAAACTATAAACTTGATTTTTACGACTTTTTAGGCTATCGCCGTGAAATTAACGTTTTTCGCCAAATAAAACTTAGACGACCAAACCCGTCTAATGTAAAGTTTATAAAAGTTATATACTGATGTTTAAGTAACTACAACAAGTAAAAACCGATAAAACCCGAACTATAAGAAATACGGACGTTAACGGACTAAATTAACGTTATTGGACTAATAATACAACAAAAATGGACTAGAACACTTATAAACTTATTATTGGACTTAACCCATTTGGGCCCAACTTGTGAAGTTTAAGTACTGATAATATAAGTACAAAATAGATTAAAATAAGTTAAATAACTTATAATAGGCTTATTGGACCTAAAACACGTAAATGGGTAAAACTGGTAAACTAATATAAAAGTTATCGACATATAACTCTAAAATGAGTAAACGAGAATATGTAAACCCACTTGATCATCATATTATATATAATCATCATATGTTTACATAATTGATATTTTTATAAAGTCATTGGACAAACGTCTAAGACCGATTATTATTTATATAGGTTTCCGTGATTGAAGCGCGTACCGTACGTCCGAATTGCCGATCACCCGCCTTCCCACGTCAACGTGAGTTCATAGCCTCGCACTCTTTTAAATGTTTTATAAATGTTTTATAAACCCGCGAGGGAGATAACATGTTAGTTTTTATAAACTTAGGACACCATTTGTCCCGATTGTTGTTTATTGATTTTGGACCCGAATGATTGAATGACCCGATTGTATGACCCGGTAAATGATTAATGGACCCGATAGATAAAATAAAATGGATTATTAAAGTTAGGTTATGTCACTAAAAGTCCCATTAGCATGAATTTTGAACTACCGGGAGTTGGTAGACGCTTATGCATTTAATAGTATTATTTGGGGACGATCACCCCAGTTCGCGCCTTGACGGTTGATCCCCGTCGTGCCACATTGATTGGTAAGCGAATTTATGTATGAGAAGATTTCCAATAGCGTGTCCTTTGTGACGACACGCTACTTTAGATGGGCAAAAATTGGTATCGGGTTAGCTACCCGTTTTGGTTTAGTAAGGTAACAATGTCATGCGGCTTGTAATAATCCAAAACTAACGAAATACTATTAGACGCATCGAATTACGAAGTATTGCCTGACTAGAAATACGGGGTCATACTATTGATATTATGTTCGTGTTTTGGTTTTCATAACCATACTCATATAACGGTTTTTATCTGATTTTATACAACGTCATAAGACGTATTGTATGACGTTTTTACGACATTGGTTCGTATAATGATTTTTAAGGCTTTTTATAACCATATTCATATAATGGTTTTATTTAATCTATACAACGTTGCAAAAACGTATTGTATGGTGTTTTTAACGATAATTATTCGTATAACGATTTTTAAGGCAAACGCCTATATTATGATTTTCGATAAGGATTTGTATAAAATGATTTTGGCTATTTCATGGCCTATCAAAACGATTTGTACAAAATGATTTTCAGTAATAATTTTATACTGATATTATATTGATGGAATTTATTAAACTCTATGAATTCACTCGGCGTTATCGCTGACCCTTTTCTTTTAACATGTTTTATCTCAGGTACTTGAAGGTAATTCTCGGGAAGACGACAAGAATTCATGGCCCGCACTTAAACAATATTTTCCATTCAATTACTTTGTAAAACTTGTATGAAATGTAATGACTTGGGACCGATGTAACTTTAATGTTTATGAATGGAAATGATTTATTATTAAACAACGCGATTTTTATGCGTTGTTTATGATGTGAGTAATGTGCTATCCCGTAACACCAACGAGTCTTCCGCTGTATTGAGTTGTATAAATTTGGGGGTGTTACAGTTTGGTATTAGAGCGCTCGTTATAGAGAACGAAAGATTTTTAAAACTAAGGTTTTGAATAAAAATTTTCAAAATCTTTTTACTAAAAACATTTTTCTAAAAATGTCTAAAAATCTTTTGACTATAACGGTGCCGAAGAATTCCCGAGTTACGGACAAGGCCAAGACTGAGAAGTGTTATTTTAATATATATATATAACTTGGATTATATATATATACATATGATGTAATTTTATTACATGATTGTTTGATGATTATTCTGATATTTATACAAGGTATTTATACGACGTAGATTGTCACAATATACCCTAAATCCCCTAGTAAATTAATCGAAGCTATTCTCGTAGGAATTCTAGCTATCCTAGATCTAAACCAAGTTGTGGATATTTATGATCCCAACAAATGGTTGATATTCGTAGAAGTGTAGATATTAGTTGATTGTGATATTGAAAAAGAATTGGCGAGATTAAATCTGATACCGATGTCATGACGATCTTTTCTTATAGAGTGGAGTTTGACAAAACGTTACCACCTAGAAAGATGTCATCTGATTCGTTGTCATCCAATTCTTAAATTGAAATCGAAAGGGTGAATGTTGCACTTGAGGCTGTCATTGGAACCAGTACCCAAAAGCCTCATGCCACTAATACCTTTCCGAGAAGTCTAGTTGAATGATCAAGTCATTTCATGATAGTGACTCATTTGATAATTGTTGTTGTAAGAAATATAGGATTGGAAATTAAGTGTTGATTCATATTGAGATTGTATTGCCTTTACAAGGCCGCAGAATAAGGTTGTAAGTATTGAATAATGAGTTAGGATATCGAATTGAGTATAAATTGGTTGAAACTTGAATAAAGTAAAAATTTAACCTGTATAGAATATGAGATTGTTAAGAGGAAGTTGTTAAGTTTTGTGATTGAATTATAAGGTTTTAAATGATTGTAGGTTCGTATTAAGGGATGTTCCTAGGCCATTGTCCACTAACGAGGATGCCCAGTGTCCAAGAAATAAAATGAAGAAATATTCTTCTGAATTGAGACCGATGGATCTTCTGGGACATGTGGAACACCTAATGACTCTTGTAGATTAGTATTCATTGTGGTATCTTTCAAAAATCCCTAACTTAACTGAGACATCAGTTGGTAGGATGAGTTCTGAGAATTGTATGACATAGTGACACGTAATGTGTTACGGTGCAATTTTGACTTGTTTATGATTAATGAAAAAGACTACCTTTGATTGCTAAATCCTACATTATTCGATGTTATCTATCCTTTATTGTTTCATCCTAATGTTTGCATTAGTGATGCAACCATTGAACAAGTACTCATCTTAATTTGAGTTACGTTGTGAATCATTCTTCGTGAGTGCCATCGAAGTCATGAACATCATGATTGTTTGGCTAAGCTCATTTCCTATCATATTGTAGTTAATTCTTGGTGAACAAGCTTTCATCACTCTTTTGCAGATCACACATTGTTTTTATAAAGTTAAAACGGTATCCTTTGAGGAAATTAAATTTTCATCACAATCAGGATTATTTAAAGTGAGATTTATAAGTGATTGATATCAAAATAAAGTTGTTTACGAGACGCTTTGGAAACTTAATTATTTCCATAACAAAGAAAATCTTTGTAAACTTATTTTTGATTCTTGTTTAAGAATTAAGCATGAAAATGTTTTTATTATATACATGATGATAAAATTTTGACGAACTGAGTATTGCATCGTTAATCTTGAAATTGTATATAGTTGCGCGCCTACATACAATTTGGAATGGACCATGCAAGGCTGATTAGTAGTCACCATAAAACTAATGAATAAACACTACATTTTCTTTGAAGATTGTGAAAGATTAAATTATATGAGATCTGCAAGAAGTGAAAAATAGGGACATAATGTTAGGGACACCTACATATGTGCCTATAGCATCTATTCTTCTGAGTTGAATTTACTCATCTGTGGAAATTGTCTTATTTAACAATTGACAATTCTTTCTTGTCCAATTCTCCCGTAGTGAGATTCTTAGGAAAAATATCTGATTACCGAGTGTTGATACCCGACTGGATGTATTGACGTTCTTATCATTTCTTTTGATTTGATTTCATTTGAATGACCTGGGTAACGATCCGAGGAGCTTTCGAATGCGTACTCAAATTATGAAAACATGGGATATATTCATATTCGTTAAATGTTTTCGCCTGTATTTGATTTGAAATTCTCTCGCGTAGATTATGCGTTGACCTTACCCTTTTAAGGTTAGTTATGTATCCATATATCCTTGGATTTGTGAAGGATTATGAGTTATTATTAGTCTTTTGAGAAGTTCACATCTTATCGACGACAATAAAACTGGAAAGTTGATAGTGCCAGTAGAATGGATTGATTGATTATGACATGACGACATTGTCTTAATTGATGGGAACTCAAGTAGAATTCCCCTAAATGATAAGATGTTGATTATCAAAAGTGATCTAAATAATTCTTGATGGATGACTTGAAATTATACTGTGAGTGGTTGTAAATTAGTCATAGATATTATAATCTAGAAGAACCTAATATAAATTTTTTAAAGATGTTTTTGTTATCTGAAACTTTAGGAGGTATTTATTGGTGAATTGCCTAAACTTTCGCCATTAAGGCAAGTTGAAATTTGTATTGATTATATTTCCGGTGCTGCACCCGTGGCTTGTGCACTGTACGTCAGCACCATCTAAATTAAAGGAATTTCCGTACAACTGAGAGAGTTGTCGGAGAAAGATTTTATTATACCAAGCCTGTCATCATGAAGAGCTATGGTGTTATCATTCCTTATATTTATAGATTATTCTGACTGAGTAAATTGATAATCGAAAGCGATATCCATAACTCGAAATGGAAGATTTGTTCGATCATTTACAAGGTTTTAGCGTATGTTTTAAAGATTTGATCCACGGCATGGTTATCATCAACTTCGCATCTGCGAAAAGGATTATCTATTCCAATCACTACATCCAGAACTTGTAATGAACATTATGAGTTTCACGTGATGTCGTTTGGATTGACTAATGCACATGTAGCATTCATAAATTTGGTGAATCACGTGTGTAGGCTGTAATTTGATAAATTCATGCTCGTGATCATTAAGGACTATTTATTTGTTTATAAGAATAAGAATGAGTTAATAATTGTTAATAGATTGCCCTTAGATGACTGAGAAAAAAAAAAAAAAAAAAAACCTGTACCTCGAATAATTAACACGTGATTAAAGACTTGAACCTTGACATGATTTGACTATGTGATTAAAAGAATAATGGAATATAAATTGACTCTTCAAAAATTAAGAGCCCTTTTAAGGCTTTGGATTTTACCAAAAAGAAATGGAAATATGTTTTGACAAATGTTTTAACAAAGGATTTTAAGGGATTATTCCCTTATACACTAAACATTTAACTAAACTTCTGTTTAGGGGTAAATGTTTGTGTATACCTCAAGATAACCTAAAAGGGATTGAGGAAACCATTTGAACCATGATTTGAGATTTGAAACGACAATTTTTGCTTTTCAAATAAGAAAATTTTGACTAAAGTATAAACCAAAGATTTTTCGAACAATTACGAATCTTATTAAATATTTTGGATAAATCAACGAAAATCTTGTTAATTAAATTCAAAATTATTTTGAACATTTTATATAATTGGTCGAACTAAGAAATTTAAAACTTTTACGCTTCATAAAAATTAACTAACAATTATTTAATTAATTATAATAATTATCGACGCTTTAGACACCGGATTGAGAAAAACTGATAAAAATGATAGTTGAGACGAAACTGAAACATAAAGAATATGAAGAAAGAATTTTGAATAAATAAAGTTATGATATTTATTTCATCAGGAGATAGTGAACGTAATTACTGACGCTTAAATATAGAAAGAATATCTGAGTAAATTATGGACATGATAATTATATCATCAGGAAAAAAAAATGAATATAGACACTGACATATTATATAAAATGGATAAAGAACCAATTAGGACATGTTCCTTAATAATGAAGGTGCAAAATAAATTGCCGAACGATATAAAAATAAACAATGTTTGTAAAAAGGATAATATAGATAATAAAAGGAGTTCGCGTCTAATGTGAACCATTAAAATAGAGAAGCCGATAGCATTAAATGTATAAAAGGCCATTTGTGATTGTCTAAATATGGAGATTGTTAGATATAGTTATGTTGGAATTTGTAAGTATAAGTATTTTATTTATGTCATTTATGACTAAATGTATCCTTGTCTGAAGAAGTTGTACTAATGACAAATTATGAAGGCAGAGATCGCCTCATACATTAGTAAACGTCTAGCTATTGCAAAGGTCATCATCTGAATTTGATTCGATTTGGGTCATCGTCGACAGACTGACCAAATCTGCCAATATCATTCCCGTTAATGATAAATGCAAAAGAATTATGTAAACATAGTGTGCTTGTATCAAACATCTTTATCAAGATCCTCGCTTCGCATCGAATTTCTAGAGATTTGCTCAGAAATCAATAAGAACGAACCTTGATGAGAGTACTATGTATCACCCCAAATCGAAGGGACGAGGTAAAGTAACGATACAAAGTAATTTAAGTGCTGTTTTATGTTTGAATGATTGACCTTTGGTAATAGACCATATAATCGTTTTCCTTTGGAAAGATTATCATTGAGAATCATCGTGTTAGGATTGAGATCGAATCATGTTAGGATCTAAATCTTAGAGCATCTGTAAGCAAGAGTTGAGATGAAGACACCCGACATACATCCGTTGTGAGTTGGACATGTCTTTTAGGTTTAAGGTTTCCTATAATGGCGAACCTAACCTTACAAAATACCCGACCCGCGAAATATGAAATGATTGTTGAAATAGGGATTTGATTATTGACTGCCGGTAGTGGGCAAGAGGTTATGTGAATGTGAAATGTAGATCTTGAAGTGCCAAATGGGTAGCGAAGCTATGCCACAATTTTTAACCTTGGAAAAATGAATTCATGATCTGACAAATCATGGGATATAAGTCCCCGTTGTATGGGACCATTGAGATGATGTAAAAGTTGGGATTGAAAGGCATATAAGCTGGATCTACCCTAGGACTTCAAAGAAATGCGTGAATTATGTTTCGTAAATCGAACTTGATGGAATATCTATCAAGTGAAAATCTGATTATTCTTAGTAGAGCTTAGATCGGCGAAAAGTTGCATTCATCAGAAACCCGTGAATATCATGGATAGAGAAAGTAAGTCAACATTTAGCCTGATCTTATTCCCGTAGTTATGTTTGCTGAAACTCGCGTATTGTAATGAATTGTACTTGTGAGAAAAGACCGAGTGTGGAGGAAATACCCACATGGCTTTAACTCTATAAGAAGCGAGTAGTAAGGTAGGATGATCTTTGAGGACAAAGATCCTGTTTAGGGGTAAATGCTGTGACAATCCGTCAATTTACGATTGATATTTTATTCTCAAATATTATTTGAAAATATTATTTTTAATGATACAATATGAACTCACATATTTCTGGGAAGAAATTTGGATTTACGTCTTGAAGTAGCATCGACTACGTCTAAACCGGAGGATTCAACGTTACGTGCTTACGTTTACATACACCGTCTTTGGTGACAATCCGACATTTCAGAAAATAAATTTATCCGTGAATATTATTTTGGAGTTTTAAATTTGTGTTGGTTCAAAAACTCACAAATTTACGAGAAGAGATTAGGACTTACAATTTTATTTTAACGTCCTTTACGACTAAACCAGGAAACCTTAGGATTACGTATTTACGTTTTCGAACTCCGTTTTTTATGAGACAATTTTTATTGGATTCGTTTTGTGAAGTCGATTCATAATTTATAAAAACGTTTTTCGTAAAACGACCCGAGGGCACGCAAATCGAGGAAACTAGAATCGAGGAGTACCCGTAAATAAATGGGGATGAGACAAGTGGGACACTTGTCCCACCCCCATCAAAACCGGCTATAACTCTCCAACACAACAACTTGGTGTCAAGTTGTAAGTAATATTACTTACACATGTCCTAAGCTTAACCTTTAAGCTATTCCACTTCACAAAACCAACAACACAAACCACTCTTCTCACACACACTCATGCAAACAAGCTACAAACTTTATCTCTCTCTCTTGGACTCCATTTTTGGCCGTCCCATATCTCTCCCAAAAACACCCTTTGATCTTGATTCAACCATGAAACCATTTGTTATACTTACATATGTTGAAGCCCTTTCAAAACCCTATTGATTGGTGGTACTTATAACATCCAAGGAGGAGTATTCATGGTGTCTTGGGGCTGATTTTCCACAAGGAGTTCATGGAGCATGGTGGTCTTGAAGATGGTCATGGATATCCACAAGTTTCTCCATCAAAAATCCATGTTTTGATCAACCTACATCATCATGGTGGTATAAAGATTGTCCTCCTCAACTTCTTGTTATTTTGATTATGTAAACATGTATTTTATTTCCTATTGTATATATTTATGATGATTATATGATGATAAAAATGTTATGTGGGGATTTGTTGTTGATAATCATGGATAAAAAGGTGAAAAACCATAAGAAACAAGGTTAAAATCTTGGTTAAATTTGATGGCTGTATAAAACAGTAAAGAAGTAAGTCATAAACTGATAAAATGATGAAGAGAAATAGATTTACAGTAAGCTATGGGTCTTGTACACATGTGAGTGTTGGCCATGCAATGGAATCAAAATAATGAGTGAGATATGATCAAAACAAGTTTAAGGTATAAATCTGAAGTTACTGTTTTGGACGATTTTTAGAAAATATTTAGAAGATGATTCAACAGTAGTTATAGAAGAGTTAAATGTAGCACATATCATGTAGTTTATGTGATAAAAATTTGAGCTTCTATCTCCATATAGAACTCAAGATATGGCAGTTTTGGTGAAGATGAAGTTAAAAATCAGATTTTTGGAAATTAAAGAATAATACTATTATATAAGCACTCACATTTTAATATATAAAATGTAAAATAAAAACCCACTAACTTATAAAACTTATTTATATAAATGTATAAAAGGTTAATTAAACGGGTAAATTATATAAATGGTGGTAAAATAATATTTATAAGTAATAAAAACTATAAACTTGATTTTTACGACTTTTTAGGCTATCGCCGTGAAATTAACTTTTTTCGCCAAATAAAACTTAGACGACCAAACCCGTCTAATGTAAAGTTTATAAAAGTTATATAATGATGTTTAAGTAACTAATACAAGTAAAAACCGATAAAACCCGAACTTAAGAAATACGGACGTTAACGGACTAAATTAACGTTATTGGACTAATAATACAACAAAAATGGACTAGAACACTTATAAACTTATTATTGGACTTAACCCATTTGGGCCCAACTTGTGAAGTTTAAGTACTGATAATATAAGTACAAAATAGATTAAAATAAGTTAAATAACTTATAATAGGCTTATTGGACCTAATACACGTAAATGGGTAAAACTGGTAAACTAATATAAAAGTTATCGACATATAACTCTAAAATGAGTAAACGAGAATATGTAAACCCACTTGATCATCATATTATATATAATCATCATATGTATACATAATTGATATTTTTATAAAGTCATTGGACAAACGTCTAAGACCGATTATTATTTATATAGGTTTCCGTGATTGAAGCGCGTACCGTACGTCCGAATTGCCGATCACCCGCCTTCCCACGTCAACGTGAGTTCATAGCCTCGCACTCTTTTAAATGTTTTATAAATGTTTTATAAACCCGCGAGGGAGATAACATGTTAGTTTTTATAAACTTAGGACACCATTTGTCCCGATTGTTGTTTATTGATTTTGGACCCGAATGATTGAATGACCCGATTGTATGAGCCGGTAAATGATTAATGGACCCGATAGATGAAATAAAATGGATTATTAAAGTTAGGTTATGTAACTAAAAGTCCCATTAGCATGAATTGTGAACTACCGGGAGTTGGTAGACGCTTATGCATTTAATAGTACTATTTGGGGACGATCACCCCAGTTCGCGCCTTGACGGTTGATCCCCGTCGTGCCACATTGATTGGTAAGCGAATTTATGTATGAGAAGATTTACAATAGCGTGACCTTTGTGACGACACGCTACTTTAGATGGGCAAAAATTGGTATCGGGTTAGCTACCCGTTTTGGTTTAGTAATGTAACAATGTCATGCGGCTTGTAATAATCCAAAACTAACGAAATACTATTAGACGCATCGAATTACGAAGTATTGCCTGACTAGCAATATGGGGTCATACTATTGATATTATGTTCGTGTTTTGGTTTTCATAACCATACTCATATAACGGTTTTTATCTGATTTGATACAACGTCATAAGACGTATTGTATGACGTTTTTACGACATTGGTTCGTATAATGATTTTTAAGGCTTTTTATAACCATATTCATATAATGGTTTTATTTAATCTATAAAACGTTGCAAAAACGTATTGTATGGTGTTTTTAACGATAATGATTCGTATAACGACTTTTAAGGCAAACGC
The DNA here is from genome assembly GCA_025667525.1 of Glebionis coronaria. Taxonomy (NCBI): domain Eukaryota; kingdom Viridiplantae; phylum Streptophyta; class Magnoliopsida; order Asterales; family Asteraceae; genus Glebionis; species Glebionis coronaria. The sequence continues at coordinate 100,176 of JANFOE010000887.1, forward strand.
CTATATTATGATTTTCGATAAGGATTTGTATAAAATGATTTTGGCTATTTCATGGCCTATCAAAACGATTTGTACAAAATGATTTTCAGTAATACTTTTAACATGTTTTATCTCAGGTACTTGAAGGTAATTCTCGGGAAGACGACAAGAATTCATGGCCCGCACTTAAACAATATTTTCCATTCAATTACTTTGTAAAACTTGTATGAAATGTAATGACTTGGGACCGATGTAACTTTAATGTTTATGAATGGAAATGATTTATTATTAAACGACGCGATTTTTATGCGTTGTCTATGATGTGAGTAATGTGCTATCCCGTAACACCAACGAGTCTTCCGCTGTATTGAGTTGTATAAATTTGGGGGTGTTACACACATAGTGATATATGAACTTATATAACAAGTAAAAACCGATAATACCCGAACTATATAACATACGGACATTACCGGGCTAAGCTAACTTTATTGGACTATTAATCCGACTAGTTTGGTAAAACACTTATAAACTTATTTATTGGGCTTAACCCACTTGGGACCAACATGAAAAGTATAATACTGATAATAAAGGTGTAAAATGGACTAATATAAAGTATTGGGCTTGTAATAAGCTTATTGGGCCTAAAACATGTAAATAAGTAAAACTAGTAAAACTAGTATAAAAATGTTACCAACACATAAACACTTTAATAAATGAGTAAAAATATACAAACCCACTTGATCATCATCATATATATAAAATCATCATATGTATACATAACTGTTATTTTTATAAAGTCATTGGACAAGAGTCTAAGACGAGTGTTATTTGTCTAGGTTTCCGTGATTGAAGCATGTGCCGTACATCCGAATTGCCGATAACCCGCTTTCCCACATCAACGTGAGTTCATAGCCTCGCACTCTTTTAAATGTTTTTATGAAATGTTTTATAAACCCGCGAGGGAGATAACATGTTAGTTTTTATTAAATAGGACACTAGTTGTCCCGATTGTCTGTTTATTGATTTGGACCCGAATGATTGTATGACCCGATGAATGATTAAATGACCCGATAGATTAAATGAAATGGATTATTAAAGTTAGGTTATGTCACTAAAAGTCCCATTAGCATGAATTGTGAACTACCGGGATTTGGTAGACGCTTATGCATATAATAGTACTATTTGGGGACGATCACCCCAGTTCGCGCCTTGACGGTTGATCCCCGTCGTGCCACATTGATTGGTAAGAGAATTTATGTATGAGAAGATTTATATAAGCGTGATTATTGTGACGACACGCTGTTTTAGATGGGCAAATGATTGTCGCGTTAGCTACCAGTTGTTTGTTGTAGTAAGGTAACAATGTCATGTGGCTTATAATAATCCAATTAACGAAATACTGCTATACGCACTGAATTACGATATATTGCCTGACTAGCAATACGGGGTCATATTATTGATATTATGTTCGTGTTTTGGTTTTACATAACCATATTCATATAACGGTTTTTATTTAATCTTTACAACGTTATAAAACGTATTGTATGATCTTTTACGACAATGGCTCGTATAATGATTTTTAAGGAAAAAGCCTATATCATGATTTTTGATAAAGATTTGTATAAAATGACTTTGGCTATTTTACGGCCTATTACAATGATTTGTACAAAATGATTTTTGGTAATAATTTTATACCGATGTTATATTGATGGATTTCATTAAAATCTATGAATTCACTCGGCGTTATCGCTGACCTTTTCTTTTAACATGTTTTATCTCAGGTACTTGAAGGTAATTCTCGGGAAGACAACAAGAATTCATGGCCCGCACTTAAATAACAATTTCCATTCAAATGCTTTGTAAAACTTGTATGAAATACAATGACTTGGGACCTATGTAAATTTGATATTTATGAATGGAAATGCTTTATAAATAAACGACGCGATTTGTATGCGTTGTCTATGATGTGAGTAATGTGCTCTCCCGTAACACCAACGAGTCTTCCGCTGTATTGAATTGTGTAAATTTGGGTGTGTTACACTGGCGATACCTTAATGTTTTCCCAATTTAATTACATGGAAGCTACTAAAACAAATTAGAATCCAACAATAGTGACTAGACCGCTAAATCAATATTTATTAACAATTTATTATACAAAAGCGTGGGAAGAATAAGCTAATAATTACTACACATGAGATCGTGAAAGATTACGAGACTTATAAATAACCTTATCATTTCTCGTCCTCATTTAAGAGACTTAGCCTAAAAAGTTAAGGAATTGAAGCTAAGTGCTCAACACGCATGGTCGTGTAAAAAATTACTCTTATTCTCACAATCGGAAAACCTACATTTGTGTCTTAAACACTTATGAAAAATACGAAAAATTTTAAAATTTGGCCATTTTTAGCCATATTTGCAACAAAATGATAACAAAAAGATGAAAATTGGATTGCGTGGTGACGTAAGCAAGGTGAAGTATCTACTCACCCCTCATACTAAAACTAAACATTGTACTCAATGTTTCGAGTCTAGGGGTGAAACACCCCCATACTAGAGACGTAGTCGAATACTTAATCTCGAGCATGGAAAGGGTAAAACGAATAACCTAAAAGTCGTTTATTAATTATGCTAATTAGATAAACGTTAGAACATAAAAGGATATCATCGGATATCGGAATCTCCAAAGGCAACGATCGAAGCTCGAGCGATCCATAAAACGAACACGAGATGCTTCAATGATGACGATGAACCTAATGACTCACAATCACAAACAACCACGGAACAAAGGTTGGAAGAGCACAAGTCCCCTCGTTACGTTAACCACGAAAACGATAATATGTACAATGATAAGCATGAGAAACCCCCACAAGGCACCTTGTTTTTGATAACCGAGTCAAAAGCTAGACTTGAATCCCTATAAATGTGATCATTTAGGGACAATCATGGTTTGGTCATTTTTGGTGGGGCTTACATGATAAACAAGGCCCAAAAGTACATGGAGTACTTTAAAAACCCGATAAACGTATACCCGGGTCAAAGATAGTGTCTTCGTTTTTGGATGAAAGACGAAACAACGCCACTCCAACGCATGCTAAAACCCCAAAGAGGTAGAAGAAAAGAGATAAGAAATAGAAGGGTGGGGGAATGGGTAAGGCAACATAATGAGCTACTCGAGGTAGACTAACACCAAGCAAACGAAAAGATTTTCCATTTATTGCATCGGTGGAAGACCGAGATTTCCCTTTACAAGCATTTTCGGGATCGTAAATCTCGTCCTCGGTGGAGAAATGTGAGGGAACATAAGGGGATTCCCCCACACTAGATCCACACACACCAGCGTCAAAAGGAGTAGACGAGGTGGTAGCACTCATAAAACGCGGTGATGACGGAGTTACATATGTAGAAAAATATTTTAAAACATTTTTAAAATCTTTCCCTTTTTCATCGTTTAAAAACTCTTTATGAAAACCCGAATTGATAATGTCGAAAATACTTGGCGTGTCAAATTCAAAATTAGTCGCGCTAAAATCCTCACATTTAATTCGTTGGTGGGAGGGGGTGGAGGATTGTATAAGTTCTCAAAACGTTTGTCAATAAAGAACACCGCCCCCTCGGGGTCTACATACTCGTCATCCTCATGAACGTCGATCTCATCGATTTCTTCATCAAAGATAGGCTTTTCAAATCAAGGTTTTTCATTCCCCTCCTTGAGTATCTTAGAAACTCTCTCGAAGTGATCACGATCAAGCACGAAACCATCAATCATTTGTGATGATTGCTGATAAGTTAAATCCTCACGAATGTGGTAAACGTAATTCTCATTTGAGGAGCGTTGATTAGGTAACTCCTCGAGAATTGGATTTTTAGTGGTCACATGAGTTGGTTCGTCATCGGAAATAAGACGTTCCAACTCATTAAGTTCATCCTCGATTTTGGAAAGATCGACCTCACTCGTAGGTGGGAGTGGAGGCAAAAGAGCTAGCTCTCGTTCAATGATTTCCTCAATCTCGGGATCAAACTTATAATCATCGTACTTCACACATTTCTTTTTAGGAGAATCAAAAATTTCATGTGGATTTCAAAGTACGTGATCAATCTCGGCAAAATCGCCATCGTCATCGTCAAATAAAGAGTCGATGTGAGCACTCACAACCATGGTCTTACAAGTCGAATGACTATGCTTAGGTGACTTTTCAAGGACGAGAGGATCGATGTCGATAAAACCTTTCGCCTCAACGGGTGTTGGGCTAGGCAAAGGAGGCACTTCGATTGAGTTAGAAGTTGAAGCCTCGAAGACGTGGTCCTTCGAAGGTGGTGAAGACGAGTCCATTTTGGTCATTGTCGTGATGGCACTAACGTCGCCCTTCGGAATTGGTCGTTCACTTGTTTCATCGAATACATCCCAAAGTGATTTTCATTCATAAATTTACAAACGATGTTATGGATAACACCGTTTGATGACAATGTGTTGTGCACACTTTGAACAACAATAAACCTTAACTTATGAATACAGTCGTAGCTGTTTGATTCACTAAGTTATACGCACTAATGTTCTTAATATCTCAAAGTGTTAAACATTAATGCATGGATACACATCCTATTTATAGTGTTACGAGTTTGACTTAAACAGTACTTGATGTCGACTACACTAGCTTTTACAAGTTCCCACATCAGTCACATGATGTCCTTCTATTCTTGGTAGTCTTCCATTATGCTTTAAGGAACAGTTGTCAAAAACAGTTTCCTTATTCTTCATATTCTCGAACACACAAATGGCATGTCCAAAGTGTGCTGAGAGTTATCGGGGTATTGCCACTCCTGTTAACTCTCAACCCCTCAGAGTCCCTAATACATCTTGGCTGTTATCCATCACAGCCAAGGAGTATGTCTTCAGGTAATCTTCGACTTCCCTGACAATGTCTCTGACATGGACTCCTCTGAGGTTGCTCACAGAGACTTGGATCTCTGTGAGTCTTGCGAAACTTGCCTGTCTCCTAGGCACATGCAAGGGACTATCTATCAGCCTAATTATGTTTAAATCAATGAACAGGGAATCTAACAAGTTTAGATTCCCAACAATCTCCCCCTATTTAAACATAAATAATGCTAGATCTAACTAAGTTAAGGTAAGTGAGTTTAACAGCTTCTTCTTACACATAACAGATCTAAACAAACATACCTCATGATTTTATTAAGACTTAAAGAAAAATTACAAGTTCATTACATAAGTTAAATAAAAGATGAAGGTAAAAGGGCTGACACTATCTTCAATAGTCATCATTTTTGATTCTTTCTTCAGCTTCGGCCACATCTAATCTGTTATCAATTTCATCCTGCAAAGTCTTTGCAAACTTCTTGGAATACTCTGAGTTGATCTTGAGACACTTCTTGTGACAGAGTAGCTGAATAGTTGAAGCCAGGCACAACTCATCTTCCCTCTGAAAAGCATATTGGCAGGCTTTGTTCATAAACGCCATTCCTCTTTCAGGCACTGAGTATGTCTGACCATCAACAGGGCCAACGATACCATTTGGAAGGATCAGATCCCTGTGCATGCCATCCACACGAACATCTTCAGTAACAAAAGTTTCATCAATGATTTGGGAAATTCTTCTTGTTTTGTTGCCTGTCTTTGGGGGTCCTTGTTCGAAAAGCTGTGGTGGGGGATCAATCTTGAGTTTGGCAGCTGTTTCCTTGATCCAGTTAAACTTAGCCTTAAGAGTTTTAAGCGGAAGGAAATTTGCCTGTCCAGACTTTTTGGCAGCTAAGGCTTCGAGTTCAAACCATTCTGATAACCCAAGTGTTTTTAACCTGAAGTTGTCAAACACATCCATATTCCTCTGTTGATTTTCCCTCCATAAGATCATCTGTGGGGTGTTTGTGGATTTGTGAATGGTGTATCTAAACTTGGTTATCTTGCCAGCAGCATACCTGTTGTTCACGCAGGCATCATAGTCAGCTTTGACTTTCTTTAAGGCCTCAGCGCGTTTAAGTTCCATTTCCCTCAACCTTTGTTTTTGTTTTTGTTTTTCCCTTTCAGGTGATGTCATCTTCCTCAGAGTAGCTTCATTTAATTCTTTGGCTGCCTTGAGCTCATTTAGTCTTTTGAATTCTTCAGCCTGTTGCTCTATTTCTTCAGGCGTTAAAGGACTCTCATCGGAAGGTGTAAAGGTTGAAAAGTGGGAAAGGTCTGTTGTGGATCCTCCTGTCTCTAGCATCGCAGCTATCTTCTTAAGTTTGGTGTCAGTATCAACCAAAACTATCTCTTTACCTTTCTTTGAGACAGAGGACTCCACACTTATGTTTTTCAAATCATCAGCTCTTTTGAGAAACGCTATCTGAGCTTGATTTTGAATAGATTTTGGGAGAGAGCTCATAGTGAATTTAAGTTTCTTGGCCGCTGGTTCATCATCATCCTCAGGCTTGCTTATGTTAACTAAGATCATGGATTTAGATGAGTCAGCTCCATCTTGTGTTTGTTTCTCCCCCTGAGTATTATCCTCATCATCATGTACTATAACTGGTGTGATGACTTGAAGAGGAACAGGTGTTGTTGAGGGATTGGCTGAAGATGAGCCTTGTTCAGCAGATGCAAGGCTGAGTATATTAGTCTTCTCCCCCTCACGTTCATCCTTACTTCCCTGATGCTTGGATGAACGTGCCTGAAATCTTCTTGCAATCTGCTCCACAGAGACAGCCATGGCACGCTGTCTTTTCCTTGACGCCCTGGAAATCTTCAGCAAGAGGTTGGCATTGGCATTGGTGTTTGCCTGAACACGCCTGACAATAAAACCAGCATGATTGTATTGCCTGTTGCGAACCGCATTGAAGTGCATGTTCATGTTGTTTTCTTGTTCATGGAACATGGCATGGACAACTGAGTCAATTGCATCCTTGATTCGTGTCGAGAGATGACTTAGTCCCTGGGCCACACCTTTTCTTGCACCCTCTTGAATTGGCTCAGTGACAGCCTCAGTCACAGCCTTCTTTATAATGCCTGGAAAAGTGACAGTGAAATTGTGCATCTCTGACTTGATCACGTCCAGCTTCCTTGATAAGCGCTCAATATCAGATTGATGATGTACGGGCTAAAGGTTCTTGATATTGAGGCTTTGCTGAGCAAAATCATCCCCCCTTGGAATTAAATCGAAGTTGGTCTGGGTAGGATGATCAAACATGAGGAATTCGGCTGTTGGATCATATGTAGGTCTTTGGAAGACTGTTGTTGCAGATGTAGCAGAGTTAGGAGTGTCAACAGCTTCCTTGAGAGGAGAAGTCTTGTCATCTTCTTTAGGAGGAGAGGCTGACAGCTGGTCATCCTCATCTTCTTCATCCTCGTCATCAAACATTCCCTCAGGGAATTCATCTTCAGGCATGGGTTCAAACTCAGAGACATAATCTTCTACTGAGATCATTTCTTCATCAGCATTGAGCACAGGTTCTTCTTCATTTGGAATGTCCTAAGTTATTGTTTCAGCCTCCTTTTCATGTACCTGAGATTCTTTGACTGGCTGTACAATTTCAGCCTGCAAGTTTGTTGTAATTAGTAACAGGGAAAAAATATAAGGTGAATGGTCGCCATTTCGCTGTCCCAGAGAGGCTGAGGGTGATTACTCAGCCACTCCAAAGGATAAATCCTTGGGATTCTTTTAAGTGTGAATAAATTGTGGTTAATGGTCGCCATTCGCTGCCCCTAGGAAAGCTGAGTGTGATTATTCAGCCCCCCCAAAAAGGTAAAAACCTTTGGGACTCTTTTGAGTGTGAAACATATGTTGTTTAATGATCGCCAGTCGCTGCCCCTAGGAAAGCTGAGTGTGATTATTCAGCCCCCCCAAAAAGGTAAAACTTTTGGGACTCTTTTAATAGTGAAACATATGTTGTTGTAGGTCGCCTGTTACGCTGCCCCTAGGAAAGCTGAGGGTGATGATTCAGCTCCCCCTGAAAGGATAAATCCTTTGGGACTCTTTTAAGGAGGGAACCAAGAGGTTGTGTGAAGTACAGCTGATCAAGGTTGAGACATTAATGTATTCAGGTTGTTGTTAGCCTGAATACTGTCTAGAGAGTTCAGGGTCATCGGGGTGCTTTATAAACACAAATGAATCACTCCCTGGTGCAAAGACAGAGTGTACAGAAGTCTTAAAGTATTCTAAGTGAAATGACAGACTTCTATGGTCGAGGATTACCCTAACTTCACCACTCTCTCCTACAGACAAATGAGAGTGGTTGATTGTGAACCTCTAAAAATGTACGCTGATTACCTGTGAGATATCAGCTTGGTTTGGCTGGTTTCCTGTAGTCTCTGCTGACCTAGAGACACTAGACGCCTGTTGTTTGTCAGCCAAAGATTCTGTATCCACAAGAGTATCTGGACCAGAGGCGGTGTCAATCTTCTTTTCCTTGGCCTTACTAACAGCTTTAGGTTGGGAAGAAGAGGGAATTTTCTTCTTCTTTGGCTGTTGGCCAGATGAAGCCTTGGACTTAGTAGTGTGCTGCCCAGAGGTCAAAGACGTAGACTTGCCAGCGACACTAGAAGTATTCACCTTCTCAGAGGAAGGGAGCAAGGGCTTCTCAGCGTTGGGTACCTGGTTGGCAACGTTCAGCATGTGTGCAGTGACAGGGATATCCTCATCTCCTATCTCCTTGTAGATGGCGCCTGTGATGCGATAGGGCTTCAGAGCTGTCAAGGCCTTGTTATGGTAATTCTCTCCCAGCAAACTCTCAAAGATCAGGGACAGGTAGCGCACATAACAGATGTTCTTTTCCCTGACCTGATTCCTTCCCTTAAGTTGTTCTACCAGGTTAGAGAAAAGGATGCTTCCAAAATCGACATCAGCTCCCCAGATAAGTCCATACGCAATAGCCTGATGATTGGACGACATCTGATCCTGTGATCCCTGCATTCCTCCCAGGGACTTCACAATGTGAGTGAAGAGGACACGCCACATAGGAGTAAAATATTTAATCTTCAGAGGGGCTTTGGCGAGGACCTCAGATGGTGTAAGGGCAGGGTTAACATCATGGCAGGGGTTTAGTGTGGCTAAGGCTTCCTTGACAGCCTTTTTGTCAACAGTCTTCAAGCATTCATCTCCATGTTTGAGTCCAGCCACACTAGAAAATCATTGAGGGAAAAGGCAAAAGGATGTTCATTGCATGAAAGGCTAAATGTAATGGTGTCTTCAACTACTTCAACAGAATACCAGATTCCCTAAGGTATTCTTGGTAAAAGGTGGATGGAGATTTGGTGAAGGCTTCATTTAGGTCACAATTCTGCATGAAATTTACCAGATCTGAGTAGGTGCTGTTTGGTGCCTTGATCCATCCAATGGCGTTGTTGGAGGCGATGATGCTCTCGTTGATCTCGAAGTTCACATTGGAGGCTTTTGGTACGGGAAACGCCATTGATTTAAGGTTGAAGGAGAATGAAAATGGCGGATGGTTGAGAGAGATAAGAGTTTAGAGAGAGAAGATGATTTTTAGAAGGTGGTAGGTGAGAAGAGAAAGAAGACAATATATATTCAAACTAGAGTGAACAGTTATTCAACCGTATTAAATGCAAGGGCGAAAATGACTGCTCAAGTGGGTCCCCTTGACCTTTCAAAAAGTTTGTCTCCTCGTTATCCGAAAAATAAATGATTAAAAAATGTGAGAATGTTTTTTGCATTAACTTGGAAAGTAACTACCTAGTTTCATGTGAAAAACATTTAATAAAACATTTAATATAGAATCAATCATTTAATGAACACATTTAATATCAAGCCACAGGCTTTGAGATATTGAGCATCCCTAGCTCAGCAACTAGCATGTTGAACGTAGGTTCAGCCAAAGGCTTTGTAAAGATATCAGCTAGTTGCAGCTCTGTGGGAACAAAATGCAGCTCAATATCTCCCTTCATAATATGATCCCTGATAAAATAATACCTGATATCAATGTGTTTGGTACGAGAGTGAAGAACAGGGTTGTTGGATATGGCAATGGCGCTGGTGTTGTCACAAAAGATTGGAACTTTGTCATACAAGATTTCATAGTCAGCCAATTGACTTTTCATCCAGAGCACCTGAGCACAACAGCTGGCTGCAGCGACATATTCAGCTTCAGCTGAAGACATAGCCACAGAGTTTTGCTTCTTAGCACTCCATCCAACCAATTTTCCTCCTAGGATTTGACAGCTGCCTGAAGTACTTTTCCTGTCAATACAGCATCCAGCATAATCTGAATCTGAATAGGCCTTGAGATCAAAGCCTGATTCCTTTGGATACCATAGTCCTAGGGATGGTGTTCCTTTGAGATACCTGAAAATTCTCTTAACAGCCACTAGATGGGATTCTTTTGGGTTAGCTTGGTACCTTGCACAGAGACATGTGGAGAATTGGATATCTGGACGACTGGCTGTTAGATACATCAGTGACCCAATCATGCCTCTATATAAAGTCTCATTGACAGAGACCCCTGACTCATCAGGGCCCAAGTTGTTGGGTGGAAGCATGGGGCATTTCACTGATGCACAATCAGCTAAGTCATATTTTTTAAGTAAATCCTTAACATACTTTTCTTGACAAATAGAAATTCCCTTAGGACATTGTTTAATTTGAAAACCCAAAAAGTAAGTTAATTCACCCATCATACTCATCTCATATTTCTTGGTCATTAATTTAGCAAAACGTTTACTACGATTGAAATTTGTTGACCCAAAGATGATATCATCCACATAAATCTGCACAATGATGAAATCACTCTTGTCCTTGAAGGTAAAGAGTGTTTTATCAATAGAACCCCTGATAAATTTGTTTTCAGATAAGAAATTTGAAAGAGTTTCATACCATGCTCTTGGAGCTTGTTTCAGACCATACATTGCCTTGTGAAGTCTGTACACATGATTGGGAAACTCGCTGTTCTCAAATCCTTCAGGTTGAGCAACATAGACTTCCTCAGCCAAATCACCATTGAGGAAGGCACTCTTTACATCCATCTGATAGACAGTGATGTTCATATAGGCAGCATAAGCAAGAAAGATTCTGATGGCCTCAAGTCTAGCAACAGGTGCAAAAGTTTCATCATAATCAATTCCTTCAGTCTGAGAGAATCCCTGTGCTACCAGTCTTGCCTTGTTCCTGATGATGTTCCCAATCTCATCCATCTTATTTCTATAGATCCATCTAGTGCCTGTGATATTCTTTCCAGGTGGAGCTGGCACTAGTGTCCATACTTTGTTCCTTTTGAACTGATTGATTTCTTCTTGCATAGCAGCTACCCATCCATCTTCTACCAGAGCCTCAACAACTCTTTTAGGTTCAATTTGAGAAAGAAATTCAGCAAATAGACATTCATTGGCTGAGGCTGACTCAGAGTCTTGGATTCGCTGTCTGGTTGTGACCCCTGCATTTGGTTCCCCAATAATGTTGACAAGAAGAATGTGTTGATCTCTTGACCACTTATTTTGAGGAACTGGAGTTTCAAGAACAGGGGTACTTGAGGGCACAGCTGGTACAATTTGAGTCTCATCCTGCTGACTAGGAGGGCTTTCTTCAAAGACTACTTCAGTGTCTGAGTCTTCTTCAGCCACATCAAGGGAAGCAATTTCATTATCAGCAGGAGAAACTTCAGAGGTTTGAAGAATTGGTGAGTCATCAATATCATGAGAAGGACCATCAGAGATTTGAGGTTCTTCTTCATCAAGTTCCTGGGAGGTAGGAACTTCTATGTTGTGAGTAGACAGAGGGTCAAAAGCAGGAACATAAGGAGTGAGAGTGTTGGAGTGGTGATGACTGGTAGGTCTGGGTTCTGTGAACTCATCACTTGGGAAAGAAATATTTTCATTAAAATCTACTTCATCACCCTCTGTTCCTGTCCTTTGTATGACTTCATCATCTTCATTAAATCTGACATGGAAAGTTTCTTCTACTTCTTGTCTTCTGATGTTGAATACTCTGAAGGCTTTGGCTGTTGGAGAGTATCCCAAAAAGAATCCATCATCAGCTTTTTCATCAAACTTTCCAAGTTTATCCCTGTAGTTATAAATAAACACAGGGCATCCAAACACATGAAAATACCTGATGTCTGGAGATCTTTTTCTGAAAACTTCATAGGAGGTTTTGCCATGTCTTTTGACAATGATTGATCTGTTTTGTGTGTAGCAGGCAGTGTGTACAGCTTCTCCCCAAAATTGCTTTGGTAAGGCTGCACCATTTAACATAGTTCTTGCTGCTTCAATCAGAGTCCTGTTTCTTCTTTCAGCCACACCATTTTGTTCAGGAGTGCCAGCTGAAGAGAAGTTATGTGAAATCCCTTTTTCATCACAAAATGATTCAAGTTGGTGATTCTTGAATTTTGTACCATTATCACTTTTTAGAGATTTGACTCTAACATCATTCATATTTTCAACCTGTCTGATGAAGGACATGATGGTATCAGCTGCATCACTTTTCCTTCTGAGGAAGAACACCCAAGTATATCTTGAAAATTCATCAACTATGACCAAGGTGTATTTGTTGTGATTAATGGTTTGAGGTTTGACAGGCCCAAACAAGTCCATGTGAAGGAGATGTAAGCACTTGTCAATAGAGAATGATTGCCTAGTCTTGAATGACGACCTGTGATGTTTTCCTTTGACACAGGCAGAACAAGTTTTGTCTTTGGAGAACATTACAGAAGGTAGACCAGCAACCAAGTTTTGAGTGGCTATCTTATTGATGTTCTTGAAGTTGAGATGAGATAGTCTCTTGTGCCACAGCCAGTTGACACTTTCAGAGGCTTTGGCAAGAAAACAATTTGAGCTGTCTTCAGAGCACACAGCCATGTTGATGACATAAACATCTCTCCTTCTAGGTGCAACCAGCACAACATCATTATTTTTGTTGAATATGGTTCCCTGAGTCTTAGTAAACAAAACCTTATAATCAGCATCACATAATTGGCTGATGCTAATAAGATTGTGTTTAAGACCATTCACATATGCAACCCTGGTAAATGTGATCCCATTGCAATTCACTGAGCCATATCCTTCTGTGTCACCTGAAGAGTTATCTCCAAACACCACTTTGGGACCTGGCTCCTTTGAGTATCTGTGCAGGTATTGTTGAATCCCTGTCATGTGTCTAGAACAGCCACTATCTAGATACCATACCGATTCCTTGAGATATTTCTGCACAGATACATAGAAACAGATTAGTTCCTATGGTGAACCCACTTTCCAGTGGGTTCCCTGAATTGCTTGTTAGCAACTCTTGTGTTCCTGAAAAACTTTTGGCGTTGGGATGGACAGTTCATAGTTTCATGGTTATAACTCCCACAGATATCACACCCAGGGAAGTCACCACACTCGTCTGAGTGATGGTCTGTGAACCCACAGAATTTACAGGGAGGATAAGAATTGTAACTTCCCTGTTGTCTTTTGGAACTCTGTGGTCTGTCCCTAGAGGGTGTCTGAGCTCTTTTAGCAGCCATGTGTCTGTCATGATCTAAGGTCGAGTGGTGAGAATTCTTACAAACATTGCAATAAGGTTTGATTAACCTTTCCCCTTTGGGTTCACCTAGGACTGACTTAGGTTCATGAGAAGTAGAGCATTCAGCGGAAGGCTTAATGTGTTGTTTCAAGAGTTCTACTTCTTTCATAAGAGACAACAGGCGATCTTCAGTGGTGGGGTCAACCTTATTCATAGTTTTAGTAGAAACATGCTTAAAAGCTACTTGTTTACCAGTTGGTTTAGCAGGCACACGAAAAACTTTGGCTGGAGGATTCTCAATATCTGTCTTAAGTTCATCCTTAGCAGATCTAGAAGAACTGCTAGGTTCAACTCCAGAGAGTTTGGGCAACGGTGGTAGCTCAGCCACATCTTCAGAGACAGGGTCATTAGTCAAAGAATTATCTGACATATGAATAGTCTCTGTAGATTTAAAGACAATGTCTTTGGGTTTGGTGAGAATCCTCAGCTTTTTATTCTTAGCAGTTATATCCCTGTTTAAGTCAGCAGGCACTTCATCCCTAAGCAATTCATCAATAGTAAACCTAGCACACAGCCATTTTTCAATAATCTTGTTCAATTCAGTGACTTGATCATTTAAAGCTATGTTTTTCAAGGTTAATCTAGCTACTTCATTTTGCAGGGATATTTTCTCTAAGTTAACCCGCCTGAGAGTTTCACATTCAGCCTTAGTATTTATCATTTCAGTTTTAACAGAGTGAAACTTATCAAGTAGGTTCTTCCTTTGTTCCTCAACAAAGTGCAAATCAACAATGGTGTAATCAAGGACATGCTTACGTTCATCACTATCAGACATAGATAGAAGCCTGTGTACCTTTTTCATTGTGATGTCAACCCATTGTCCTGATCTTGCATCACCTTTTCCAACAGCTGGTTCATCCTCAGCTATTGCCATAAAAGCCCTGACTCTTGTGGTGTCTTCTTCATCGGAAGTCAATGGTTCATCATTCCAATCATAGGTTTCAGCAACCAACCCTTTCTCAGCCTTTTTCTCACCACCTTTCTTTTTGGACATAGCTTCAATCTTCAAGTTCATCTGTTCTAACTCAGCTTTAAGTGCCTTGTACTTATTTTTGTAATTTTTCTTCTCAGTGTCTGAAGAATTGGATTGAGATGAGTTGTTATGTTGTTTGAACTTGTAGGGTTTGGATGAAGATGATGGATAAGAGGGTGAGGATGTTTTGGTGGAAGGACATTCTTTTTGAAAATGTCCAAGCTTTCCACAGGCAAAACATGTTTCTTTTGACCTGTCAGTTGGTTTGCTAGCTGATCCTACTCTTCCAGATCTTTTGTAGTATCTTCTTTGGTTGGCTAGCAGTGCTCTTTCATGAAATTCTGCATTGAGGTCTGACAAGAACTCTTGGCTGCTATGGGTATCTTCTTCAATATCAGAATCGCTGTCAAGAGGATGTGTTGCAGAGATCAAAGCTTTGGAAGATGCTCCTTGGACTACAAATCTTTCAGTCTCTGATTTGTAGATAGTATCGATCAGCCCTTCTTCATAATTGTACTTACCATAGAGCTGAGCAAGGGTATCATTTTTGATTGAGTTGTTAGCTCTCTGAGTCTGATTCATGCTCAGTCACTTTCTTGGAAGGCTGTTGACAAAAGTGGCATTGATCTCAGCTTGACCAATAGTGACATCATTCATAGCGAGGTCATTTAGAAGAATCTTCAGCCTAGTATAGGTTTGCTGAACTTTTTCACCTTCAAGAGACTTAAAGGCATTAAACTGAAGTCTGAGTGCCTGAATCTTTGTCTCTCTTGTTTCAGAGGGTCCTTCATGGCCAAGAATGAGGTCTGTCCACATTTGTTTAGCTGTGGGACACTGAATGACAGACTTCATGATATGCTTTGGAAGACAGGAAATTATGATGCTTTTGAGACGTTTATCTTGGTTTGCTAATTTCCTATCAGCTGCGGTCCATTGTTTGACAGGCTTGGGAAGAGGGTTTTCTTCAGTAGAAGTAAGCGCCATGGGAATATATGGACCATTTTCTAAAATTTCTAAGAGAAAAGGTTCAAGTCCATCAAGGTATACAAGAAATTGACTCTTCCAACTGGCAAAGTCTTCTTCATCAAAGACTGGTACACTGGTTACGTGTGATCCACCTCTTGAGTCAAGAAGTTGGGGTAGATCATCGTCATTTGCTGGGGGGTTAAGTCTTGGTGAAGATGGGTTTGTGGAAGGTGAGTGTGGGCTAGAGGTTTCCGGCATGGTGGATCTTAATTATAAAACGGAGAACGATGTTTCTTGAAGGTTTTAATATCAAACACCGCTCTGATACCAATTGAAAGTCCCTAATCAATGCAAGAAACCCTAATCTTAACTTAATCAACACAAGGTATTACTTTTCAAATGTAATCTTATTATTGTATAATAAAGAATTACAAGTGTTATGGATAACACCGTTTGATGACAATGTGTTGTGCACACTTTGAACAACAATAAACCTTAACTTATGAATACAGTCGTAGCTGTTTGATTCACTAAGTTATACGCACTAAGGTTCTTAATATCTCAAAGTGTTAAACATTAATGCATGGATACACATCCTATTTATAGTGTTATGAGTTTGACTTAAACAGTACTTGATGTCGACTACACAAGCTTTTACAAGTTCCCACATCAGTCACATGATGTCCTTCTATTCTTGGTAGTCTTCCATTATGCTTTAAGGAACAGTTGTCAAAAACAGTTTCCTTATTCTTCATATTCTCGAACACACAAATGGCATGTCCAAAGTGTGCTGAGAGTTATCAGGGTATTGCCACTCCTGTTAACTCTTAACCCCTCAGAGTCCCTAATACATCTTGGCTGTTATCCATCACAGCCAAGGAGTATGTCTTCAGGTAATCTTCGACTTCCCTGACAATGTATCTGACATGGACTCCTCTGAGGTTGCTCACAGAGACTTGGATCTCTGTGAGTCTTGCGAAACTTGCCTGTCTCCTAGGCACAGGCAAGGGACTATCTATCAGCCTAATTATGTTTAAATCAATGAACAGGGAATCTAACATGTTTAGATTCCCAACATATTGGAATCTAATAGTTACTATAATGAATACTTCACTGCCCCTCTTGGGAGTCTTGTATAATTATTTTTTTTCTTTTTCTTTTTTTTTCTTTTTTTCTAGCCACTCATTTTTTTTCATAAGCCGCTCTTATTTTTCTTTATTACTCACAAAGAAAGTTGAAAAGAATAAAAGGAAAAACACCCGCTAAGTATTAAGCATGACATAAGTCTAGTACATATAAAACGTTCTAACTTAGAATCTTAAGACGTACTTATATCAACCATGAATAATTAGTCAAAAATGCATAAGAGACTACAAACCGATTAAAACCGTTCTTGATTATTTATTAACATATATACATGCGAAGAAAATAGAGGTAAAGAAGAGAAGGGTTTAGCCACATGTGATTATCATGAAGTTTATCTAGCCCTTTTTTCACTTGCTTCAACTCTATCATTTCCCATTCTCCACAAATTTAAAATCTCAAAGAATGAGATTGGTGGACGCTTAGCCTAATAGACCAATGAAGGACTACATGGTTAATGATACTAGCTAGAGAATGCTAAGATAAGCAATCTCGGGTTGAGTCAAAATATCCATGGCGGGCCTAATATACAAATGCAAATGTGTTATGCAAATGAAAAATGATTTATGCAAAAATTATGAATGCATATTTTTTGTGGCCAAAGTAGATCAAAATTTTGAAAAATGTTTGAAAAATTAATTTTCTAATTTATCATGAAAGTCAATGGCAAGTTCTAGGTAAGGTCACTTCGATAGAAGACCCCCTACACTTGAGCTAAACATTGTCCTCAATGTTTAAGAGCATGGAAGTATAAAACTTCACCTACACTTATGACAATGAATAGACTTTGCTTAACCCAAGTTAAGGAAAGATCAACTATAGTGAATTCATTTTTAAAGCACAAGGTGTCTATGAAAGATCACAATAGTAACAAAGTGAACCGGATACAATGGCCTCCTCCATAAGGTCCAAAGCACGTGATGAGTGAGCAACCCTACAAACATCATAAAGACAAAAGAAGGTCTACCCCAACACTTCTCATCAATTTTCTATTCTTATTTCTAACCTACAACACTCTAGAGCTAACAACTTATAGACCTAGTTATTCAAGCTTGATTTAAGGAGTCTCTAGCTCGACTCTTCCTACAATGAATTAATTCATGGGGAAAATGGGGATCTCTTGGACCATTTCCATGGAAATGTCCTCCCAAAAATAGTGCTTCACATGGTGACCATTCACTTTAAAATTTGGACCATCGGGTTGTGACAACTCAATAGTTCCATATGGAAATACTTGAGCAATAGTGAATGGACCGACCATCTCGAATTAAGCTTGCCCGCAAAAAGTTTCAACCTAGAGTTAAAGAGGAGAACCGGATCTCCAACTTTAAACTCACGGTTCTTAATCTTTGCATCATGCAATTTCTTAGTCTTCTCCTTATAAAGCAAAGATTTCTCATAGGCATTGGCTCTCAATTCATCCATTTCATTAAGTTGATCCTTTCTATGTGAACCAGCTTGGTTTAAATCAAATTTAGCCCACTTGAGAGCCCAAGAAGCCTTGTGTTCTAACTCGAATGGGAGGTGGCATGTTTTTCCATAGACAAGCCTATAAGCGGTACAACAAATTGGTGTCCTAAAAGCCGTCCTAAAAGCCCACAAAGCATCATCAAGCTTATCCGACCAAGAAGCTCGATGATCTCCCACCGTTCTCTCCAAAATTCTCTTTAAACCACGATTTGTGACCTCGGTTTGACCATTGGTTTGAGGGTGATAAGCGGTAGAAAGTCTATGATTAACTCCATATTTCTTCATAACTCTCGTGAATTGATCATTACAAAAGTGCGTACCACGATCACTTATGATGGCCCGAGGTACACCAAATCTAGCAAACAATTGCTTCAAAAACTTCACAACAACTCTAGCATCATTAGTAGGTAAGGTCTTGGCCTCAACCCATTTTGACACATAATCCACCGCTACGAGTATATACTTGTTTCCCTTGGAATATGGAAATGGTCCCATAAAATCTATGCCCCACACATAAAAAATCCCACACTCTTGAATAAAATTTTGTGGCATCTCATCACGTTGTGTAATTTTTCCTTGTCGTTGACATACATCACAAAATTTCACCATATCTTGGGCATCTTTGTAAATGGAAGGCCAATAGTAACCCGATACAAAGACTTTTTTGGCGGTATAGTTGGGCCCAAAAGTCCACCCGTAGGTCCTTTATGACAAGCTTATAAAATCTTAAATGCCTCGGGCCCATCTACACACCGTCTAATGATTTGGTCCGCATATTGCCTAAAGAGGTAAGGATCATCCCAAAAGTAGTACTTTACTTCCTTAAGAAATTTCTTCTTTTGTTGGGAAGTAAGACCCTCTATAAGCACATTCCCCACAAGATAGTTTGCTATATCCGCAAACTAAGGGGTGGCATCCTCTTGAGAAGAGATAGACATGAGCTCCTCTAATGGAAAGGATTCATTGATTTCTTTATTCGGAAAATATCCTTGAAAAGGATGCTCAAGTCTGCTCAAGTGATCCGCCGCTAAATTCTCGGCTCCCTTCTTATCTCGAATCTCTATCTTAAACTCTTGAAGCAATAAAACCCATCTCAAAAGCCTAGTCTTAGCATCTTGCTTTGTCATGAGATACTTGAGAGCGGAATGATCCGTATACACTATGGTTTTGGATAGCACAAGGTATGGTCTAAATTTCTCAAAGGCATAAACTATAGCAAGCAACTCTTTTTCCGTGGTAGTATAATGAAGTTGTGCACAGGTCATGGTTTTACTAGCATAGTGTATAGGTTGAAAATGCTTGTTCACTCTTTATCCTAAGACGGCCCCCACCGCATAATCACTAGCATCACACATAAGCTCAAAAGGTAATTCCCAATTTGGAGAAACCAAAACGGGAGCCTTCGTTAATTTCTCCTTAAGAGTCTCAAAAGAATCCAAACACTCTTGGTTGAAAATGAAAGGAGCCTCTTTTTCCAAGAGGTGAGTCATCGGTCTTGCTATCTTAGAAAAATCTTGTATGAAGCGTCTATAAGACCCCGCATGACCTAAGAAACTCCTTACACCTTTAACCGTAGTGGGTGGGGGAAGCTTAGCAATCACATCAATTTTAGCTCTATCCACTTCTAATCCCTTATTGGATATCTTGTGTCCCAAAACAATTCCCTCTTTCACCATAAAATGACATTTCTCCCAATTAAGAACTAAACATGTTTCCTCACACCGCTTAAGCATTCGTTCTAAATTGGTGAGACAAGAGGTAAATAAATCTCCAAATACGGAGAAGTCATCCATGAAAACCTCCATATTTTGCTCAATCATATCATGGAAAATTGCCATCATACACCTTTGAAATGTCCACGGTGCATTACACAAGCCAAAAGGCATTCTCTTGTAAGCAAATTGATACATGGCTTTTGCCCGTATAAAAATTAAAGATTAAGTTCGTGTTCTCGGAATCTTAACGAATTGATCTAGGCCCCTATGTGTGACTTAGTTGATCTTTGGTGAAAAAGAATATTTTTGGGTGTTTTTAAATTTAAATGCAAAGACTTAAAAGTAGATGTGCTCTTAAAGTAAATCTAAGTCTAATTAAAGTAAGTGCAAGTATTTAAAAACGTGACTTAAATTAAGGGGCACTAAAGTAAATGACGTAACTTAAATCTATCTAAGGCAAACTTAAAGTGAGACTAAAACTAAGGCAAGTCTAAAATAAAACTAAGGCAAATAATCTTAAAGAGGAATTAAATAAAAGGCAAGAAAAATAATGTTTGAAAATAAGAACCTGAATACAGCTCAATCGGAATAAACTTTCGTTTGGAATAATCACTCGTCCTAAATGTCACCTTTGGTTGAAATGATTCTTCTTCACTTGGAATATTACCAAAATCCTTGATTCGGAACAAATTGGTCTGAATATGTCACTTATCCAAAACAATGCTTCGTTAGGAACTTACTGATTCGGAACTTGTAAAATCTGCCTTGATTCGGAAGTATTAGGTCACCCCTTGATTGGGAAGATTCCGAATGAAGCTCCTTGATTCAGAAGTTTAGAACTTCCTAATGAACCTTTCTTGAGTCGGAAGATTACCCTTGATCCGGAACTTTTGGAAGTTCCGAATGAACAACCTTGACTCGGACGTTTTTGACTTCCGAATGAACAGCCATGATTCGGAACTTTGGTCCTTGATTCGGAACTTTGAGTTGATTCGGAACTTTTGAAAAGTTCCGGATGAAACCCTTGGTTCGGAACTTTGGAGTTCTGAATGAGTATGTTTGGTTCGGAAGTTTTGGCTTCGTTCGGAACTTTGAAAGTTCCGAATGAACAGGTTTGGTTCGGAAGTTTTTCAAATCCCAAATCTTCTGGATGAAGCGTTGATTCGGAACTTTAGAAGTTCCGAATGAACACTTTCCTTTGCCTTGGTTCGGAACTATACCTGGAAAGATCAGAAACAAGCAAACATTCCCGAAGAACAAGGAGAACAGTACCAGCAGAAATAATCACAAAATAAATCAAATAAACACAAACGATTTAAACTAAACAGTAACGAGATCAATGAATAACATAAACAAACAATTTAAAACATGAAATCAAACAACTTTAACCAAAATAATCAAACACCACTTGGATCAAAATAAAAGCATGAACATGAACATAACATAAACACATGAATCAAAGAATAAGAAAGGTAGATAAGAGATTGACAAGATAAAATAAAGATTTGATAAGAATTAAAATGAAAACTTACTTGGAATTAAATGGTAATTAAGGTGCATAACATGAATTTAAATGACATGAAAAGTAAATGACAAGATATGAAAATGGTGGAAGGTCTAATTGTCACCATTAGCCAACAAGATGAAAATGACTAATCCTAAACTATTTATAGGGGAGGATTAAGGAAGCTTCCTCCCCTCTTTCCTTTTCTCTTAATTGCATAATTAAGTCCCTCCTTCTTTTAATCTTCATTAATTGCGTACTTAGTCCTTTTCTTCTAATCTTCTTTAATCTTGGACTTAAGGGACTTTTGACTTCGGGATTTCTTTTGAACTCGTCTTTAAATTCTTCAATAAAATAGACTTGAATTCTTCGGCTTTTGATAAACTTCCGTCTTTTGACTTTTTCTTCGATAAATCTTCAGAATTGGTCGTGTACTTCCGTTCTTTTTGTACTCTTGACTTCTTGACTTCGTCTTTCATCCTTTTCTTCAATAAAAGTCCGTAAATGCCCGTGAATTTCCGTGTTTTCTCCACTTTTCACCTTTTCATCCTAAGTCTCAACAAAAACACAAACCACGCATAATTCCGACATAAAAGACATAAAATACACGTTTTGGTCCGGTTATTATTGTAATTAAGTGGTAGAAAAGATGGGTGTTTACACACCTATCAAATCCCCTACACTTGGCCATTGCAATGTCCTCATGCAATGCATTAGTTACAAAGCAAGATTACACTTTTCATCATAATCAATCCACGTTGGCCTTTATTAAAGAGATAGAAAATTAAAGACATTCAAAATAAAGAAATCAAAAGCATACCTTGGGTTTTAAAAATGTTTATGAATAATCATCATCCTCAAGTTTTCACTTTCTCCAAACCAAGCTTAAAAACGAGATCATTGTTATTATAAGTTAGTAAACTATGTTGGGTCAAAATTAATATGAGTTGATGTGGCAGAAACTCCAAAACGAAGAAAACATGCTAGACGCTGACACGCCATGTTTGGACGCTGACAGAAGTCTACGGCGCTGATGGAATTTCTATTTACGGAATATATTGGATATATTCTAAATAATATATTCAATATATATCTATAGAAATAGAATATTTAGATGTTTATTTGATATTATCTCTTGTAGATTCTGTTCCTTCCACTATAAAAGGAACAAGAGTCTTAGGTTTTATATACAATTCAATTCATTCACAATGTAAACCTAAAGTGTGTGTTGCACTAGACGTGGGATTCAATGTATACACGTCTAGTGGTTGTTTGTTATTAATATAATGACCAACCCAATTGTTTTAATTCATGTGTTATTGTGCCTAAACACCTTGTTAATGGTTGTTGTTCTAATTCCGCTTTGATTGTTTAATCATATGAACAATGATCATTCCTAGTAGCTTAAAAGATCCGGAAACCAAGGTTTCCACAATTGTGTATACAACTTACAATGTAAACCTAAAGTGTGTGTTGCACTAGACGTGGGATCCAATGTATACACGTCTAGTGGTTGTTTGTTATTAATATAATGAGCAACCCAATGGTTTTATATACGCATGCTACACTTGAGGGGAAGCAATTTGAAGATCATGTACAACTTACAAGAGATATACAAAGAGTTTTGCCGACATCAACTAGGGGAAGATTGTTGGGTCAAAATTAATATGAGTTGATGTGGCAGAAACTCCAAAACGAAGAAAACATGCTAGACGCTGACACGCCATGTTTGGACGCTGACAGAAGTCTACGGCGCTGATGGAATTTCTATTTACGGAATATATTGGATATATTCTAAATAATATATTCAA
Source organism: Glebionis coronaria (assembly GCA_025667525.1). Lineage (NCBI taxonomy): Eukaryota > Viridiplantae > Streptophyta > Magnoliopsida > Asterales > Asteraceae > Glebionis > Glebionis coronaria. The sequence continues at coordinate 123,236 of JANFOE010000887.1, forward strand.
TATATATCTATAGAAATAGAATATTTAGATGTTTATTTGATATTATCTCTTGTAGATTTTGTTCCTTCCACTATAAAAGGAACAAGAGTCTTAGGTTTTATATACAATTCAATTCATTCACAATGTAAACCTAAAGTGTGTGTTGCACTAGACGTGGGATTCAATGTATACACGTCTAGTGGTTGTTTGTTATTAATATAATGAGCAACCCAATTGTTTTAATTCATGTGTTCTTTGTGCCTAAACACCTTGTTATGATCAGTGTTCTATTCCGCTATGTTATCATATGAACGATGATCAACCTAGATATAATGGTTCATAACCATTGAGTCTAACGATCAATGGACTCCACAATTGGTATCAGAGCCTAAGGCTCATGATATCTAGGTCCGACGAGGTGTTTGTGTATCGTGAAGAGAAGAAAAATTCGTAGAGTTTTTCTGGGCGATTTTGTGTGCGCAGCAGTATTCAGAAGGTCATAACTTTTGATTGAACCGTTGGATCGTCACGAAATTTTATATGTGTGTTCTACATACATAGATCTAAACATCCACCGGAGGGATTGTCGAGTTTTATCCCCAGGCAAAAGTTATTAAGCGTCAAAGTCAGCAGCAGGGTATATGCAGTTTTCTATGGACAGCCATGTTCAAAACACGATCTCTCCTTCGTTAACCGTTGGATCTTCGTGATTTTTGAACTGTAGATACTTGGCACTTGTGTCTTGAATCTCACCGGAGCGATCTTCGATGTGAGCCCTAATGAAGAAGTTATTCAAGGTCAAAGTTCGCTGGTTAAAGTAATAACGTTTTGCTTTTTCACATGAAATCATGAACTAAGGTTTCTCAAACCCTAGATCTACATAGAAAGCAGAATGTTATGATTGTTCGTAGCTGTTAAAACGTGTGAAGATACACGATATAAGGTTAATTTACAGACCCTAATTAGGGTTTCGATGCTCAAAGTTCCAAACCCTAGATCGCTGTGTTTTGGCTATGATTTAATGTTGTGTCCATGGGATCTCATCATTTAACTAGAAGACGTTGCTACGTGATAAAGTGCCTTGCATTACTGGTTTGTATAAGTGAAGAATTTGTACGTATTTTGGCTCGGATCAAGTATTTGCTATTCCACGATTACTCATGTGAAGCCAAAGCTAGACGTAAGCTTATTGGTGGAACACTTTGTGTTCACACGAAGGTATGGCTCTTATTGGTGGAAGAGATCTGCGTTCACACGGTATAAGAAGCAAGTGACGTTACCTTTAAAAATGTGTTCACACGGTGCTAGGCTTCTTATTGGTTGATTATCTTTTGTTCACACGATGGTTGACTGTTGATTGGCTAGTGGAGTAAAATCAGCAAAAGTGAGATATTTTTGGAAGCAAATTTTGGACGAGACAAATCATATACGTGATTGCTTTTCGCTACAATATAGGTCGAGACGCTGACAAGGTTTGATTTGACGCTGACAAGAAGAAACGTGACGCTGACAGAATAAGTCAACGCTGACAGCGTTGACAGTGTCGTCTAAGATATGTTCTTCAAACGCTGATACGTGTTGTCCGATATCGGGCAATACACATGGAAGGATATTGGACAAGGAGGATCTCGGGTAACACACGAATTGCTGCTGTTGAGAAAACTGGTACGTTTTAAGCATACAAAAAGGAGGATTATACACACAAAGGTACATGGAATCTCCGTTTTAATTTAGAATATCATGATGATATTTATGGCTCGGATATTTTTACAAGGAGTAAATGGTTTTTAAGTAAGTTAGCAATAATTCATGAAGACTTTGTTTAATATTCGAATATGTAATCGGGATAGCCTTGTGAAAGAGTTATTCGACTTCTAACTTTTACATATGAGGATATTGGTTCATTAAGACTTGTCATGAAGAGGTGTTAGCTTAAGGGGAAGAATTCTTATGGTAAGTTTGATGATTGAAGAAGATTTTCGCGAGTTTGTGTTCTATCATATCTTAAAGTCGTGCACTTCCAGTCATGGACTTTTAAGGTAACTTGTTCGTGCTTACATGGTTGGTGATGAAGACTTGTCAAAATCTAGCAGTTGTAGATGCTATCACTTGAAGGAGTTACATTATCGTGCTCAGTGTCTCACATAGGATGAGGATTTTTGACAAACGGATCGAGGTCTACTTATACTTTGTACCATGAGTATAAGTTCTTCATCACATAGATAGTACAAGACATGGAACATAGGTTTGGGTTACTCTACTTCTACATCAAGAATACGTTATTTATTTTTCTTCAGGATCATTACATAGAGCTACATTTGGAGAATCTTCAAAGATTGCATACATTGTTTACTTCCCTGTTGATGTGACAAAAAGGGGAAGATACGCATGCTACACTTGAGGGGAAGCAATTTGAAGATCATGTACAACTTACAAGAGATATACAAAGAGTTTTGTCGACATCAACTAGGGGAAGATTGTTGGGTCAAAATTAATATGAGTTGATGTGGCAGAAACTCCAAAACGAAGAAAACATGCTAGACGCTGACACGCCATGTTTGGACGCTGACAGAAGTCTACGGCGCTGATGGAATTTCTATTTACGGAATATATTGGATATATTCTAAATAATATATTCAATATATATCTATAGAAATAGAATATTTAGATGTTTATTTGATATTATCTCTTGTAGATTCTGTTCCTTCCACTATAAAAGGGACAAGAGTCTTAGGTTTTATATACAATTCAATTCATTCACAATGTAAACCTAAAGTGTGTGTTGCACTAGACGTGGGATTCAATGTATACACGTCTAGTGGTTGTTTGTTATTAATATAATGAGCAACCCAATTGTTTTAATTCATGTGTTCTTTGTGCCTAAACACCTTGTTATGATCATTGTTCTATTCCGCTATGTTATCATATGAACGATGATCAACCTAGATATAATGGTTCATAACCATTGAGTCTAACGATCAATGGACTCCACAAACTAACACGAACTCATGTGGGCCAATTATTCACTTAGACTCCCTTATTCCTATGTGTATCTCTTATATTTTATTATTTGTCTTGAATGATCACGAAGATGCATTGTTTGACTTATTTCGATAATTATTCAGTCTGAAAATAAAGTGCACGATTTAATCAATAGTTAGCTAAAGGACCAAATCTTTTAAAACTGCTTCTCGGGATATCAAAAAGTTCATATCTTGGCATAACTTGGTTCGCGATTTGAGACCTTTCTCGGGCCGATATTTGGTAGCGACTTCATACTTCAAATCTTGAGAGACGTTCATGAAATAATGGTCTTCTCTTCATAATTGGAATTTCTTCACTTGAAGTTTTGAGAGATTCATACTTGGACCACGACTTCTTCATTTTTCTCCAATCTTTATTTTGGACTTTGATATACAACGATCCGCCTCCTTTTATGACTTGGATCTATTTATCCTCATACCTTGTTAGGGTCTTTTCGGATACACTTATCCATGACTTTTAGGGAGTTTTGCTTTACGTCGTGTGTCTCGATCCTTCATATTGATTTTCGATAAATGATTCTTCACATCACTTTGGATCTTTAGCAACAAAACATAGCCCTCATGCCTTGTTAGGGCCTTTTCGGACTCGCCAATCTTCGCGCCCCGCTTCATAAGTTATGCCTTGGCTATGAACTCTCGTCATTACCGAGCAACTTTTAAACGATCTGGGGCTAGAAGCTAAGTAACTTTTCAAATCGTACAACCTTATTTATTAGCAGATAAATTTATTAGCAAGCGATGGGAGAATAGGCTTATAATTAACTCACATAAATTCACGAAAGAATACCGAACTTATAATTGGCTCTATCATCTCTCGTTCTCCACAGTTTAAAATCTCAAGTAATGAGACTCGTGGATACTTAGCCTATTAAATCAAAATTTTGGGTTTTCGAGTCGCCTATAGGATCTTGCAAATTCTTAGACTTTTTCAAGTTTAGAAATCGCATCTTAAAGTTCCCTTGATAAACGACTCTCTAGGATCAATTATGGGAACTTGCGAAAAGTTCTTGTTCTTAACCCGTGAGAGTTAAGACTTTCGCGTTTTATAGCTCCCTATATAAAAGCCTAGCAAAACTTGACTTAAACACGTTAAGGATACTAGCTAGAGTAAACTCGGGTTGAGTCAAAATATTCATAACGCTTGAAAACTAAAACCACTTATTCAAAGATTTATTCTAACAAAGAAAGAAAATAACTATACAAAGGAAAAACTAATAGGCCAAAATAGATCAAAAATTTTGAAAAATGTCGAAAAATTGATTTTCCGGTTAAAATGAGGACAAATACAAGGAAAAGACCACTTAACTTCGATAGAAGTCCCCCCTACACTTAAGATAAACATTGTCCTCAATGTTTAAGCATGTGGGAGTAAGCTCCCCTACACTTAGGACATTGTGCACGTTGTTTAAATCTCGCTAAGGAAAGGACAACTAAAGAGATTCCTATTTTAATATTTGAGAAAATATATAAAATAGTGAATCGAAAAGAGTTTAGGATAGAACCGGGAAGAAATAGAACACGGAATCACGGGTCGTCAAGAATCATCAAGAGTAGATCATTGAAGCTCGAATCCCTGATTAAGAAGTGAGGAGAGGAAATAGCAAGCCAAAGGGTCCCCCCTACACTTATGGTAAAGAAAGCGGAAAGATAGATACATGGGTTGCCTCCCAAGAAGCGCTTGGTTTTTGTTAACCGAGTCGTGAGCCTGACTCGACCTTGATCGTCAACGGAAGTAGCATGAAACAAATCCACCAGGATCAAAGACATAGTTTTCATCCATCAATAAGCACGAACTTAAGGCGAACAAGGCAAGCCAAAAGAGAAGTGGCATGGTTCCCTTAAGCAGTGATGGAGCACAGTAGAAGCAAGGATGAAGTGGTGCAAGCATGTCTTCAAGATTTCCAAAGATTTTTCCTTTTATTTCATCAGGTGGATACTGAGATGGCTTAAAGACTTCAATACCGGGGTCGAACACCTTTTCCTTCAGGGGAAAATAGCACTCAGGCTCAGCCGAGTGTGAAGAAGATCCGCAAAGAAGCACAACCTCGTCCTCAGAAGTGGGACAAAGAGGTGTCAAATCATAAGTGCAACGGATGTCGGTGTCGACCGATTTCTTCTCCTTTGACAAAATGCTCTTCAAATCCAAAGTAGGATCAAGACGATAATCTTCAAAGTCCAAAGGAGGAGCATCACTCTCATGAGGGAAGTATGTGTTGAGAAATTCAGAGAAATCCTCCTCAAATGAATAATCGTCCAAAGTAGGATCGAGTGATGGTGGAGGATCTTCATCATGTGAAGAATCGCTCGATAGAGTATCAGCCTCATCAAAATCATCGAAAGTAGGCAGCTCGGGATACTCAGAAGTACAATAAAAATCATCCGAGTCTGAGCTAGAATCATCATCATCATAAGCATCGAAGACCGGTTGAGAATCATAAATGGGGGAAGCGTCCAAAGTAGGGAGAGAATCATCCACATTATCTTCAAAGAGTGGGTTATCAGTGGAAGACTCGAATAGAGGATTGTCATAGACGGTAAAGTCATCGAGCACATTTATCATATTCACTGATTCTCGGCCTCCAAAGGATTTTCCTGTAAGCTTCCCCATTTTAAAAACTTTTGAATCATCCCCGACTCGTAAGATTAACTCGCCTTCGGCCACATCTACTAAAGCACGTCCGGTTCTCAAAAATGGCCGACCAAGTATTAAAGGAATACGAGGGTCCATTTCATAATCAACTATGACAAAATCGACCGGGAAAGTAAATGTGCCAACTTTAATAAACACGTCTTCGGCTATACCAACGGGGTAAGCGAGAGTGCGGTTTGCAAGTTCGAGAGTCATCTTTGTTGGAATGAGATCGGGCAATGATAGTGTTTTCCAAACACTCAGTGGCATCAAATTAATACTAGCCACGAGATCAGCAAGGGCAGTAAATTCTTCAGTTTTGTTGAACACGCAAGGCAACACAAAATAAACCGGGATCTCCAAGCTTTTCCGGAAGTTCTCTAAGAAGGACTGCAGAGCAGTTTTCATTTAATCGTGTGTTGGCGAGTTCAATCAGCTTCTCTTTTTTGCTAAGCAATTCCTTGAATGCTTTGACAAATTTCGACATGTGGCAAAGTGCTTCAACAAGGCTAATGTTGATGGTCATTTTAGATAGCATATCCACATATTTCGATACTTGACAGTCATTCTTGGTTAGCTCGTTGGTCTTTCCTATGCGAGAAGGGTATGGGATTCTGGATTGATAAGGGTTAGGTGAAGGTGTAGTCGGTGAAGGTTGTGATGTTGAAGGGTCCTTCCGAGATACATCGTCATGACGAGGCGGAGACGGTAATGGTGCACTAACACTAGGTGTAGGAGGAGTCGTAGATGATGGTGGTGGGATAGGTGGATCGACAATGGTAAGTCCACTACGCGTAGTTATAGCACTCACATTAGCTCGCGGATTAGTGACGGTGTTTGAAGGTAGAGAACCCGAAGAAGAAGAAGGTTGAGCTTCGGGCAAGAAACTAGCCAATAGATTCTTTAATTCAGTTGTTTGAGTGATGAAGGAGGATTGAAGATTTTCACGAACCTCGGTTCTGATGTCATTTCCTTGCTTCAAGATATCTCCTTTCAAATTGATTATTTGGCTCTGTAGATTCTTGATTTGCTCACCTTGAGTTCTCATGATGGTGTCAACATCGGGATTAATGGGTGGGTGTTGTTGGGTGGGTGGTTGATAAGGGTTAGAAGCACGAGGTGGGATTTGGTTGCTTCTATTGTAGTTGTTGGCGGGATTTTGGTTTTGAGGAGAAAAACCGGGTGAAAGGTAATTGTTGGATCGGTAACTCAGCAGATTTCTATCCCCTTGTTGTCTAGCTTGGTAATTTTCCAGTGAATAATTACCGTAAGCAGCATACACATTTTCCGGATTTCCTTGTGTCGAAGGACAATCGGTGTATGAGTGAGGACCGCCACATGTTTCACAAGGATTAGCAACCGCTTTAACTTGTTGTTGTTGTTGGTTTGAAGCGAGAAGCGTAATACTTTTGCTCATTTCGGCCATCATGCGGGTGAGTTCAGTCATCTCAGGGTTTGCTGAGGTAGAAGAAACATTGACTCTCGGGTTATTCCTTGAAGATGCAGAGGAATCCCAGTTCTTGTGGTGAGTAGTCATGTTCTCAATTAACTCTCTACACTCCTCGGGTCTCCTTTTCATGAATGTGCCACTGGCGGCTGCATTAATCGTATCACGATCTCGAAAAGTCAATCCGCTGTAGAAAGTATCGATTAAGGTGACAGGGAGCATGTTGTGGTTTGGACAATGGTCGATCAAGACATTATATCTCTCCCAAGCGTCAAAAAGAGATTCATCGGGATCTTGCATGAAACCGCTGATCTGATTGCGAAGGCTTGTGACCATGGATGGTGGAAAGTAGCGCGATAAAAATCGTTGAGTCATGTCATCCCAAGTGTGAATAGAATTCTTCGGGAGACGATCAAACCATTTCTCGGCATGATGCGATAAAGTATGTGGAAAGAGTTGTAGGCGGAGAACATCCATCGTGGCACCAGGCAACTTCATGCTTTGGGTGATTGTAATGAACTTGTCGAGGTGTTTGTTGGCATCATCATTAGGCAATCCTCTAAATGGGTTTGTTTGCACTTGCTGAATCATGTGGTGCTTCAACGAAAACTCAGGAGCGTTGATTTGCATCGGCGCAATCGGTCCTCCTCGTCCAAACATTGTTGGTTGACAAAGTTCCTCCATGGTCCGAAGATCGGGCTGTGGAAGATCATTGTTGTTATTATTATTGAGGTTCGGTGGAATGTTGTTGTTAACACCTGCCATATCTAAATCTTCTTGAGGCTCGGGCTCTTGATAATTAGAAGATCTAGTACGCATACACCTGAAAATGCAAAAGAAAACAAAACCAAACACAAATACAATATATATACACAATAAAGATAAAATCTTTTTGGATTTTTGAAATTTTTAATTTTTATGGTTTTTTATCAATTTTTAATTTTTATGATTTTTTGGAATTTTTTATGCAAGAAAAGTAACGTTCACAAGTAAACGGATCCCAAAAAGCAACGTGTCTAGCACAGAAAACTGTTGAGCTTAACTAAAAGAGCCGGCAGCGGCGCCATTTGATACATGGCTTTTGCCCGTATAAAAATTAAAGATTAAGTTCGTGTTCTCAGAATCTTAACGAATTGATCTAGGCCCCTATGTGTGACTTAGTTGATCTTTGGTGAAAAAGAATATTTTTGGGTGTTTTTAAATTTAAATGCAAAGACTTAAAAGTAGATGTGCTCTTAAAGTAAATCTAAGTCTAATTAAAGTAAGTGCAAGTATTTAAAAACGTGACTTAAATTAAGGGACACTAAAGTAAATGACGTAACTTAAATCTATCTAAGGCAAACTTAAAGTGCGACTAAAACTAAGGCAAGTCTAAAATAAAACTAAGGAAAATAATCTTAAAGAGGAATTAAATAAAAGGCAAGAAAAATAAGGTTTGAAAATAAGAACCTGAATACAGCTCAATCGGAATAAACCTTCGTTTGGAATAATCACTCGTCCTAAATGTCACTTTTGGTTGAAATAATTCTTCTTCACTTGGAATATTACCAAAATCCTTGATCCGGAACAAATTGGTCTGAATATGTCACTTATCCAAAACAATGCTTCGTTCGGAACTTACTGATTCGGAACTTGTAAAATCTGCCTTGATTCGGAAGTATTAGGTCACCCCTTGATTCGGAAGTTTCCGAATGAAGCTCCTTGATTCGGAAGTTTAGAACTTCCGAATGAACCTTTCTTGAGTCGGAAGATTACCCTTGATCCGGAACTTTTGGAAGTTCCGAATGAACAACCTTGACTCGGAAGTTTTTGACTTCCGAATGAACAGCCTTGATTCGGAACTTTGGTCCTTGATTCGGAACTTTGAGTTGATTCGGAACTTTTGAAAAGTTCCGGATGAAACCCTTGGTTCGGAACTTTGGAGTTCTGAATGAGTATGTTTGGTTCGGAAGTTTTGGCTTCGTTCGGAACTTTGAAAGTTCCGAATGAACAGGTTTGGTTCGGAAGTTTTTCAAATCCCAAATCTTCCGGATGAAGCCTTGATTCGGAACTGTAGAAGTTCCGAATGAACACTTTCCTTTGCCTTGGTTCGGAACTATACCTGGAAAGATCAGAAACAAGCAAACATTCCCGAAGAACAAGGAGAACAGTACCAGCAGAAATAATCACAAAATAAATCAAATAAACACAAACGATTTAAACTAAACAGTAACGAGATCAATGAATAACATAAACAAACAATTTAAAACATGAAATCAAACAACTTTAACCAAAATAATCAAACACCACTTGGATCAAAATAAAAGCATGAACATGAACATAACATAAACACATGAATCAAAGAATAAGAAAGGTAGATATGAGATTGACAAGATAAAATAAAGATTTGATAAGAATTAAAATGAAAACTTACTTGGAATTAAATGGTAATTAAGGTGCATAACATGAATTTAAATGACATGAAAAGTAAATGACAAGATATGAAAATGGTGGAATGTGACACCCTAGAATCGAGGTCATTAACGATACCCTAAATTACGCTAATTTTTGAAATTTTTATTAAATTTTAATGTCTATACTTATAAGTATTTTGGTTAGAGCCGATGTTCGAGGTTATAATTTTTACGTTTGACGTTTTGAGAAGGACGATGACGATTACGATCCCGAGAGATGCCCAATTTTATATAATTTTTGACGATTTATCGATAATGTAATTTTTCGAGAATTTTATTTACGGTACGTGTTAAGTTGAGTCGTGTGAGTTTTATAGCCTTCCAAGTACATTTAAAGTATCCCAAAAATATTTTGGAGCATTCGGGAAGATTTCCGACTCCCGTAAAATTTTCAAAATTGACAAATGAGTCAAACCCGCAAAGTTTTGAGGTCGTTTTCTATTTAAGGACAAAAGAAGCCCAATATTGCACTTAGGTCCCTCCTAACCATCAAAAAGGGGCAAAGTGGACAAACACACAAACACACACAAAAATTTACAAGAAAAATCAAACATCACTCCCTTGTCTCTCTCAAAACTCACGGCACACCAAGAACAAACAAAAATCCACCTAAAATCTTTTCTACTTGATTTTTCAAAAATCTAAGGTTAGACCACGCTTAGTTTGGTCATTACCCACCTATTCATGTAATCAAATCCAACATGCATTGATAAAAATTTTTCAAGATTTTTCATATGATCCAAAATTCGTTTTTGTGGCTATTTGAGCTAATGCATGTTAATTTTGAGTGTTATGGAAGTATAAACACCATGAAAACCCACCAAAATTAATTTGGTTGTGGTGATTTGGTCACCCAAACCCCACGGCAAAGGGGGGTGTTTGGGGAGCCATGGTGGTTGTTGATCATGCATGTTATTTTTGTGTTTGGTTATTTGTTTTATGATGATTTACATAGGTGTTACTACTTGCATGTGTATTTTTCTTTGATTTTGATATTGAGATTGGTTGATCAATAGGGGTAGGATGGAAGTTTGATGTTAGGATATGTTTGGGAAGTCTTAGGATGATGTTTAGTGTTGGTTAGAAGTCTTGGAATCGAGTCTAAGCATGTTTTTGGTATGGTCATTTTTAGGCAGAAACATTTGGTCTATTTTGGAAAAATGATTTTTGTTCCAGGTCTTGAAAACTAAATATAGTGATAGAGGGTTTTTCTAGCTTTAATTTGGTATAAGGTAGAGCCCGTGACTCAAAACGAGCTAAAAGTTATGACATTTTAAAGATCGGGTACCGGGAGACGAGGACTTTCACAATCCGGATTTGTGCAAAGTTTTAGTCAAATCCCGAGGGTCACAAGTATAATTTGGTGAATGATCAAGGGTCAAAACTTGGTCCCTAACCTGTACAAATGAGTCTGTATGTTGACTTATGAGTCAAGGAAGTCAAAGGTATTTTTCATATAGGTCAAAGTGGTCAAAATTGGTCGAAGCGCAATTTCAGCCCGTAAAATGTAGTCGTGGAAATGAGTTGCGTGACGGGTCGTAAAAGTGAAAACTTTTGTTGGACTTAAAAACATGTTATCTACAGGTCATATAGGATTTTTGGAAATTTTGTCAAATTTTATAAGTGTGGTTTAATAAGGTAAAACAGCCCGTACTTTAGTCAAGTACCGGCGAGAACGTGTAAAAATGGACAACGTAGGTTATAAGAACGAATGGAATAAAATGAATGATACTTGTTGTTTTTGTTTTTGGCGTGAGTTATATTGGTCTTAAGTGACTTATATATATGTATTTTATACAGTACCGTAAGTATTTAAATGAGATTACTCATTACGCGTTATTTGTGATAGGTGTTGAATTACCCGGGCATCCGTAACATCGTCAGTGAACACTCCTCGAACTACCGACTACTTAATATCTAAGGTGTGAATTTATAGCCTCGCTTATATTATTTCAAATTGTTTTACCCGCGAGGGAAATGCATGCTAGTTTTTAAAAAGGAACGTATATCATGAATGATTGTTAGATCCGAAAGTTGCCTTAGAAATTGTGTTGAGTACCAAAGTTGCAAAAGTCCCTAAATTCATAAACTATAAACTATTGTCTTGCCCTTGCGAAGGGGGAAATAGCCGCTTATGCAATTTGTAGTACTACGGGGTTAACGACCCAATGCTAGCCGAGAAGCTGTACTTATAGTAAGTTCTGCGGTAGATTATTTTGTATGAGAGATAAGGTATAATTGCAACTGATGCCTTTAGAGGGGCACTGGTTTCATCTGAATCATGCCGGTATATTTACGCGGGTGATTGAGTTAACGGATTAGTGTCATGAGCTTAAACACAATTGTCAGTATCCTGATTATAGTTTGTTTGATCGACAAGACTATAAATGATCACGAATGGTTTTATTATATATACGTTCAAATGGATTGAAAAACCTATAAATTCCACTCAACGTTTTCGTTGACCAAATTTTTGGCATGTATTTCAGGTAACCGCTGAGCAGTAGGATGGAGCATGCATGGGATGGATGTTGTGTGATCGGCTTGGTGTCCGCTTGTTTTTCCCTCCTTTTCTACTTAAACAAATTTTATGTTTAATGTCACGTGGTTGTAAAACTGAAGTTTTTGGGGTTGAGATTCATGGGGACCGAAACGCTAAACTCTGTGCACTATTTGGGGTTGGGAAAACTGTGGACATGTATTATTTAAAAATTTTAAATGTTGAATTTTAAGATGACGTCTTTTTAGCGTCGTTTGATATCTCTTGTGTGCAATGAATACTGTGTAGCACCCATTGTTGTAGTTCCGCTGCGCATAACAATTGTGGGGGTGTTACAGATTGGTAATCAGAGCCACGAGTTATAGAGAACTAGGTCGTTTTTGAAAATCCTAAACTATAACTTTTGGTGTCGTAAGAAAGGGTCCAAGCACACACAACTATCCTGCATGGCTCCGGTAAGATTTATTGTTGTATTTATGGCATTTGACGTATACTTTTGAGTAAAGTATATATGTGGGTAATTATTATATAAGTATGGAATTACTATATGTAGACGTTAAATTTTACGCGAAATATCCGACATCGTAATTTTCATATTTATCATGCATGAGCATCATATTATTGCATTTCGGGCATATGTACCACCTTTGCATTGCATTTGCATGCATATATTTATAATTATTGTATAATTACTTATGTACCCTCCGAAATTCGCTGTTATTGCAGGAATGGCCGAGGTACCGCCCAACGATAACGGGAACGATTACGTCGTAGGTCACGAAGGGGGACCGTTTCCTCCGAACCCGCCGGACAATAATAATGGATGGATCGCTCCAGAAGACGAAATAGGGCCGGAAAACGACAATGGCGAAAGTGAGGTGGATAATTTCAGCATGAGTAGTGACGACAATGAGGATTCCGAAGAAGAGCCCGAGGAGCTATTGGATGATGGCATTCCCGAGGATGCCGTAGGCCAGACCGAACCCGATTTGTTTCAAACCCCGAGTTCGCCGAAGGGTTATGAGGTACCACCGACCGGTCGTTATGAGCAGCAACCTTTTGATCGCTTGATGGACAATAGTATTGGGAGCAGTGGAGAGTCATCCAAGTCGCCATCGATTCACGAGAACATTACGAGGGTCTATTTTCCGAGACCGAGTCACTACTGGGACCCCGCAGGTCGTTTGGGGAGGATGGAAAGGTTAATGTATGAGCGGTTTGTAGTTGAGACTAGGGTGATTAAGAAGTTTGATAAGACTGAGAGGGAGCATCAAAGATTGTTGGAAAGGACTTCAAGGATTGCGTATGATGGGATGATGAACACAAGTGCCATCAACAGTTTGAAATCAATGGTTGCAAATTTGAGTGCTAGTCTTGATCGTGTGAGGGAAGATCAGATGAGGTTGTCGAGGATGCAGAGTTGGGAGCATCGTGTGAGGGATTCATTGCCCCCGGATTGGAGATTCGTGGACGATGTGGAGATGGAGGCGAATGACTTCATGGTTCAGCCGCCTACTGGAGGTGCTTGTATTTCGGTGGGAAGTCAAGGAGCGATTGAGCATGGATCCACATCAGGGACGAAAAAGGAAACAGAATGTGGGCCAGATGAGAAAGGAAAGGGAAAAGTGGATGATGTGGACGAGGACGTGAGTGATGAGGAAACCGAGGACGACGACGAGCCGCCATCCAAGAGGCAGTGTGGATCACCACATGCCTAGTTACTTGTTTTGTATTTTTCTTTGATCATTGTAATAGAACTATTTTAGACCTTTGTATGATGGTATTATGACGAGAAACTCAAGTACTTGATGTTTTGTGGTGAATGATTGTAGTGGCATTACTTGTCACGATTTTGGTTAATTATCAATACAATCTATGTTACCTTTCATGATCTGTGATATGTCTTAAATTTGATCTTTTGTGGTGTGAATTGATAAATATTAGTAACTCCGTAGGGATGTGTCGTTGTATGTATTTTATGTCTGGGAAACTTGATATGAATACTTACATTGTTTTTCTATTTTTCTTGTCTTGCAGAAAGAGATATTCGATAAAACAATGCCTCCAAAGTTGACTGCCGATCGTGTTAACAACATGATTCAGGAAGCGATAGCTAATGCGTTGCAAGCGGACCGAGCTGGGAGAAATCAGGATCCAGGAAGGAACGCGGGGAGACAACCAGTCCCGAGAGTGTGTACCTATTCAAGCTTTATGAAGTGCGGTCCTACGCAGTTCCGTGGATCGGGTGGAGCCCTAGAACTTAGGCGATGGTTGGAAAAAGTTGAGAGTGCGTTTGAAATCAGTGGTTGTGCAGAGGCGGATAAAGTAAAGTTTGCAGCAGCTACATTTCTGGATGATGCGTTAAGCTGGTGGAATACCCAGGTAGCTACGGTGGGATTGGCTGTGGCAAATGCGAGAACGTGGAATGCGACCAAAGCTTTGTTGACAAAGAAGTTTTGCCCAGAGGAGGAATTGGGACAATTGGAGGACGAATTGAGGCATTTGACCTTAAGGAACAACGATATAGCTGCTTACACCAGGAGATTCAATGAGTTAAGTCTTTTGTGTCCGGACATATTTGCCAATGACGCCAAGAAAATGAAGCAGTATATAAAGGGTTTATCTAGCAACATCAAGGGTGAAACAACTTCGTCGAAACCTGGAACGTTTGACGAAGCGGTTCAAATGGCACACGCTTTGATGGACGTTAAGCTTCAGGATAAGCAGAATTACATTGCTGAGGGTAACAAAAGGAAATGGGAGGCAGCACAAGGTAATCAATCCCAAGGCCAGAACCGAGGAGGAAACCGAAACAACCAAGGGCCGAACCGTAATCAGCAGTTTAATCAGAGAAGGAACGAAGGAATGAGGGCCGTGACGAACCCTAGAGGTGTGAAGGTGAATCCCCATTGTGGAAAGTGCAACTTGTATCATGTTGGAAACTGCCCGCAGGCATGCGGCAAGTGTGGAAAGGCAGGTCATAGGACTGCTAGTTGTCGAATGGGAGGAGTAGCCACTGGGGCTAATGCTATCAGGATGAGAGGATGTTATAGCTGTGGAGAAAGAGGGCATGTGCAAGCGAATTGCCCGAAGACAGGGAACAGACGGGGAGGAAATAATGCGGCAGCTGTGTATCAAGTGGGAACTGCTGATAAACCACAAGGTCCCAATGTGGTTACCGGTACGTTTTTGCTAGACGCTTGTTATGCTAGTATTTTATTTGATTCTGGCTCCGACAAGAGTTTTGTAGACGTTAGATTTAGTCGTAATATCGATAGAGAACCGGTATTGTTAACGACTAGTTATAATGTTGAATTAGCCGATGGAAAAATTGTTAGTACGAATTCTATACTGAAAGGGTGTACCTTGAAGTTAGGAAACTACGCTTTTAAAATCGACTTGATGCCTTTAGAGCTAGGATCGTTTGACGTGATTGTGGGAATGGATTGGCTAATGGCGCATAGTGCTACGATTGTCTGTGGTGAGAGATTGGTGCAGATTCCGCTGAGGAATAGGGTTTTGACGGTAAAGGGAGACGAATGCACTTCTCGTTTGAAGGTGATTTCGTGTTTGAAGATGATAAAGTACGTAGAGAGCGGATGCGATGTGTTTTTGGCACAAGTTTCGAGCGATGGTGATGTAGAGGCGAGAATTGAAGAGGTACCAATTATTCGCGAGTATCCGGACGTTTTTCCAGACGAGTTGCCAGGTTTACCGCCTAATCGTGAGGTCGAGTTTCGAATTGATTTAGTGCCAGGAGCTGCACCGGTTGCACGTGCACCTTATCGTTTAGCACCATCTGAGTTAAAGGAGTTAGCGGATCAATTGAAGGAATTGATGGACAAAGGATTTATTAGGCCGAGCTCATCACCTTGGGGAGCGCCAGTGTTGTTCGTAAAGAAGAAGGATGGTTCGTTTAGGATGTGTATTGACTATAGAGAACTCAATAAGCTGACGGTTAAGAATCGGTACCCATTACCGAGGATTGATGATTTGTTCGATCAATTGCAAGGGTCCAGTGTATACTCAAAGATCGATTTAAGATCAGGGTATCATCAACTGCGTGTAAGAGAGGAGGATATTCCTGTAACTGCCTTTCGTACGCGGTATGGACACTTTGAATTTCGAGTGATGCCGTTTGGGTTGACAAACGCGCCTGCTGTATTCATGGATCTTATGAATCGCGTGTGCAAGCCGTATCTAGATAAGTTTGTTATTGTTTTCATCGATGACATACTTATTTACTCTAAGAGTAAGGAGGAGCACGAGAAGCACCTGAGGAAGATTTTGGAGTTGTTAAGGAAGGAGAAGCTGTATGCAAAATTCTCTAAGTGTGAGTTTTGGTTGGAATCAGTGCAGTTTCTAGGTCATGTGATTGATAGTGAGGGAGTTCGTGTAGATCCTGCTAAGATCGAAGCGATCAGGGAATGGTCAGCACCGACGACGCCGACTGAAGTTCGACAATTTTTGGGTTTAGCTGGGTACTATAGAAGGTTTATTGAAGGATTTTCGTTGATTGCGAAACCATTGACGCGGCTTACCGAGAAGAATAAGGTGTATGAATGGGGAAATGAGGAAGAGCTTGCTTTCGAAACGCTCAAGGATAAGTTATGTTCCGCGCCGATTTTATCATTGCCTGAGGGAACCGAAGATTTCGTGGTGTATTGTGATGCGTCTCGTAAGGGTTATGGAGCAGTGTTAATGCAACGTGAGAAGGTGATAGCTTACGCGTCGAGGCAATTAAGGAAGAACGAGGAGAACTACACGACGCACGATTTGGAATTAGGAGCGGTAGTGTTTGCGTTGAAGTTGTGGAGACACTATCTGTATGGGACAAAGTGTGTTGTATTCACTGATCACAAGAGTTTGCAGCACATTTTAGATCAAAAGGAGTTGAATATGCGACAAAGACGATGGGTTGAACTACTGAGTGATTATGACTGCGAAATTCGCTATCACCCAGGGAAGGCGAATGTTGTAGCGGATGCATTGAGTAGGAAGGAACGGGAGAAACCTTTGAGGGTTAGAGCTTTAGTGATGAGTGAGAGCGTTGACTTAACCGAAACCATACTGAAGGCTCAGGAGAGAGGATTGATGAAAGGGAATGTTGAAGCCGAGAACTTGGGACGAATGTTGAAACCTATTTTCGTGATTAGATCTGACGGACTAAGATATTTTGAGAATCGAATTTGGTTACCATTGTGTCCATCTGAGGAAGGAAAGCCTGGAGTTCGAGAATTGGTTATGAATGAGTCGCATAAGTCGAAGTATTCGATACATCCTGGATCGGATAAGATGTACCACGACCTGAAGAAAGTCTATTGGTGGCCGAATATGAAGGCAGATATTGCTCGTTACGTCAGTAAGTGTTTGACTTGCGCAAAGGTTCAGGCAGAACATAAGAAACCATCTGGATTGTTGGTACAACCGGAAATCCCAGAATGGAAATGGGAGAAAATCGCAATGGATTTTGTGACGGGTTTACCTAGGACTCCTAGTGGATGCGATATGATATGGGTAATTGTGGACAGGTTAACGAAATCTGCTCATTTCTTACCTATGAAGAAGACGGACAGCATGGAAAGACTCGCCAGCGTGTACGTGAAAGAGATCGTCTGTAGACATGGAGTGCCGTTATCGATCATTTCGGATCGCGATAGTAGATTTACGTCGGAATTTTGGAGATCGCTTCAACGTGCGATGGGCACTGAACTGAGTTTAAGCACGGCTTATCACCCGGAAACTGACGGCCAGAGTGAACGAACGATTCAAACGATGGAGGACATGCTCCGAGCATGCGTGATTGATTTTGGAGGAAGTTGGGAACGCCACTTGCCTCTAGTGGAATTTTCGTACAATAATAGTTATCATGCGAGTATCAAAGCGGCACCGTTCGAAGCATTGTATGGAAGGAAGTGTAGATCGCCCGTGTGTTGGAGTGAAGTAGGGGAAAGTCAATTGACTGGACCCGAAATGGTGTTAGAAACGACAGAGAAGATCGTGCAGATCAAGAACCGACTACTTGCTGCGAGAAGCCGACAGAAAAGTTATGCTGATAACCGAAGGAAACCGTTGGAGTTTGACGTTGGAGATATGGTTATGCTCAAGGTATCGCCATGGAAGGGTGTAATTCGTTTTGGGAAGAAAGGAAAGTTGAGTCCGAGGTATATTGGACCGTTTAAGATCGTTGAACGAATTGGACCAGTAGCGTACAAGTTAGAATTGCCGACCGAACTTAGTGCTATTCATGACACGTTTCACGTATCGAACCTGAAGAAGAGTTTGGCGGACAAGGAATTGGTGATTCCTTTGGACGAGATTCGACTAGACGACAAAATGCACTTTGTGGAAGAACCTGTGGAAATCATGGACCGGGAGGTCAAGCGGTTGAAGCATAGTAGGATTCCCATTGTGAAGGTCCGATGGAATTCTAAGTGTGGACCGGAATACACCTGGGAACGTGAGGACTTTTTCAAGGAAAGGTATCCTCATTTGTTCCAGTAAGACGAAATGTGAGCCCAAGAAGAGGCGAGCGCCGGGACGTCGCTCTCTTTAAGGAGGGGTGGATGTGACACCCTAGAATCGAGGTCATTAACGATACCCTAAATTACGCTAATTTTTGAAATTTTTATTAAATTTTAATGTCTATACTTATAAGTATTTTGGTTAGAGCCGATGTTCGAGGTTATAATTTTTACGTTTGACGTTTTGAGAAGGACGATGACGATTACGATCCCGAGAGATGCCCAATTTTATATAATTTTTGACGATTTATCGATAATGTAATTTTTCGAGAATTTTATTTACGGTACGTGTTAAGTTGAGTCGTGTGAGTTTTATAGCCTTCCAAGTACATTTAAAGTATCCCAAAAATATTTTGGAGCATTCGGGAAGATTTCCGACTCCCGTAAAATTTTCAAAATTGACAAATGAGTCAAACCCGCAAAGTTTTGAGGTCGTTTTCTATTTAAGGACAAAAGAAGCCCAATATTGCACTTAGGTCCCTCCTAACCATCAAAAAGGGGCAAAGTGGACAAACACACAAACACACACAAAAATTTACAAGAAAAATCAAACATCACTCCCTTGTCTCTCTCAAAACTCACGGCACACCAAGAACAAACAAAAATCCACCTAAAATCTTTTCTACTTGATTTTTCAAAAATCTAAGGTTAGACCACGCTTAGTTTGGTCATTACCCACCTATTCATGTAATCAAATCCAACATGCATTGATAAAAATTTTTCAAGATTTTTCATATGATCCAAAATTCGTTTTTGTGGCTATTTGAGCTAATGCATGTTAATTTTGAGTGTTATGGAAGTATAAACACCATGAAAACCCACCAAAATTAATTTGGTTGTGGTGATTTGGTCACCCAAACCCCACGGCAAAGGGGGGTGTTTGGGGAGCCATGGTGGTTGTTGATCATGCATGTTATTTTTGTGTTTGGTTATTTGTTTTATGATGATTTACATAGGTGTTACTACTTGCATGTGTATTTTTCTTTGATTTTGATATTGAGATTGGTTGATCAATAGGGGTAGGATGGAAGTTTGATGTTAGGATATGTTTGGGAAGTCTTAGGATGATGTTTAGTGTTGGTTAGAAGTCTTGGAATCGAGTCTAAGCATGTTTTTGGTATGGTCATTTTTAGGCAGAAACATTTGGTCTATTTTGGAAAAATGATTTTTGTTCCAGGTCTTGAAAACTAAATATAGTGATAGAGGGTTTTTCTAGCTTTAATTTGGTATAAGGTAGAGCCCGTGACTCAAAACGAGCTAAAAGTTATGACATTTTAAAGATCGGGTACCGGGAGACGAGGACTTTCACAATCCGGATTTGTGCAAAGTTTTAGTCAAATCCCGAGGGTCACAAGTATAATTTGGTGAATGATCAAGGGTCAAAACTTGGTCCCTAACCTGTACAAATGAGTCTATATGTTGACTTATGAGTCAAGGAAGTCAAAGGTATTTTTCATATAGGTCAAAGTGGTCAAAATTGGTCGAAGCGCAATTTCAGCCCGTAAAATGTAGTCGTGGAAATGAGTTGCGTGACGGGTCGTAAAAGTGAAAACTTTTGTTGGACTTAAAAACATGTTATCTACAGGTCATATAGGATTTTTGGAAATTTTGTCAAATTTTATAAGTGTGGTTTAATAAGGTAAAACAGCCCGTACTTTAGTCAAGTACCGGCGAGAACGTGTAAAAATGGACAACGTAGGTTATAAGAACGAATGGAATAAAATGAATGATACTTGTTGTTTTTGTTTTTGGCGTGAGTTATATTGGTCTTAAGTGACTTATATATATGTATTTTATACAGTACCGTAAGTATTTAAATGAGATTACTCATTACGCGTTATTTGTGATAGGTGTTGAATTACCCGGGCATCCGTAACATCGTCAGTGAACACTCCTCGAACTACCGACTACTTAATATCTAAGGTGTGAATTTATAGCCTCGCTTATATTATTTCAAATTGTTTTACCCGCGAGGGAAATGCATGCTAGTTTTTAAAAAGGAACGTATATCATGAATGATTGTTAGATCCGAAAGTTGCCTTAGAAATTGTGTTGAGTACCAAAGTTGCAAAAGTCCCTAAATTCATGAACTATTAACTATTGTCTTGCCCTTGCGAAGGGGGAAATAGCCGCTTATGCAATTTGTAGTACTACGGGGTTAACGACCCAATGCTAGCCGAGAAGCTGTACTTATAGTAAGTTCTGCGGTAGATTATTTTGTATGAGAGATAAGGTATAATTGCAACTGATGCCTTTAGAGGGGCACTGGTTTCATCTGAATCATGCCGGTATATTTACGCGGGTGATTGAGTTAACGGATTAGTGTCATGAGCTTAAACACAATTGTCAGTATCCTGATTATAGTTTGTTTGATCGACAAGACTATAAATGATCACGAATGGTTTTATTATATATACGTTCAAATGGATTGAAAAACCTATAAATTCCACTCAACGTTTTCGTTGACCAAATTTTTGGCATGTATTTCAGGTAACCGCTGAGCAGTAGGATGGAGCATGCATGGGATGGATGTTGTGTGATCGGCTTGGTGTCCGCTTGTTTTTCCCTCCTTTTCTACTTAAACAAATTTTATGTTTAATGTCACGTGGTTGTAAAACTGAAGTTTTTGGGGTTGAGATTCATGGGGACCGAAACGCTAAACTCTGTGCACTATTTGGGGTTGGGAAAACTGTGGACATGTATTATTTAAAAATTTTAAATGTTGAATTTTAAGATGACGTCTTTTTAGCGTCGTTTGATATCTCTTGTGTGCAATGAATACTGTGTAGCACCCATTGTTGTAGTTCCGCTGCGCATAACAATTGTGGGGGTGTTACATGGAAGGTCTAATTGTCACCATTAGCCAACAAGATGAAAATGACTAATCCTAAACTATTTATAGGGGAGGATTAAGGAAGCTTCCTCCCCTCTTTCCTTTTCTCTTAATTGCATAATTAAGTCCCTCCTTTTTTTAATCTTCATTAATTGCGTACTTAGTCCTTTTCTTCTAATCTTCTTTAATCTTGGACTTAAGGGACTTTTGACTTCGGGATTTCTTTTGAAGTCGTCTTTAAATTCTTCAATAAAATAGACTTGAATTCTTCGGCTTTTGATAAACTTCCGTCTTTTGACTTTTTCTTCGATAAATCTTCAGAATTGGTCGTGGACTTCCGTTCTTTTTGTACTCTTGACTTCTTGACTTCGTCTTTCATCCTTTTCTTCAATAAAAGTCCGTAAATGCCCGTGAATATCCGTGTTTTCTCCACTTTTCACCTTTTCATCCTAAATCTCAACAAAAACACAAACCACGCATAATTCCGACATAAAAGACTTAAAATACACGTTTTGGTCCGGTTATTATTGTAATTAAGTGGTAGAAAAGATGGGTGTTTACACACCTATCACAAATGTACCATAGGGATAAGTGAATGTGGCCTTTTCTTGATCCTTAGGGTCAGTGGGTATTTGAAAATAACCCGAAAATCCATCAAGAAAGCAATTGTATTCATTTCCCGCTAAGCATTCAAGCATTTGGTCCATAAAAGTTAATGGGACGTGATCTTTCCTAGTAGCCTCATTGAGCTTCCTATAATCAATACAAACTCTCCAACTGGTAACAAGTCTCGTAGGAATAAGCTCATTGTTCTCATTGGGTACTACGATGATTCCACCCTTTTTTGGAACACAATGTACCGGGCTAACCCATGGAGAGTCGGAAATGGGGTAAATCATGCCCGCATCAAGGAGTTTGATAACTTCCTTTTTAATGACCTCATGTATTTTGGGTTAACCCTTCGTTGGCTTTGAATGGCGGGTTTGTAATCATCCTCCATAAGGATTTTGTGTGTACAAAAATGTGGATCTATTCCCCTTATGTCGGATATTTTCCATGTTAAGGCTTGCTTATGTTTCTTAAAGACTTCTATGAGTTTCTCTTTCTCATCATCTTTCAACTCTTTAGCAATGATCACGGGTAATTGGTCTTTTCCCTCTAAGAAAGCATACTCTAGATGGGATGGAAGGTCCTTAAGTTCAAGTGGAGGTGGACTCTCTATGGAAGGTTTAACTATGGATGGATCATCATTGGTTACTTCTTGTAGAATGGGTGAAGGAATGGGGTCCTCATTGAGTAACTTTTGGATGGTGAGAATATCTTCTTCCCAATTGATGGGAGAATCATCATTACCAAGAAAGTTGGACTCAAATTCCTCCAAGAGGAAATCACTCTCTCCAAAAGGTGTTAAGAAGGGAGCAATGGCCACGGTTTCAACATGGGGCATATCCTCACTATTACTCTTGCAAGCATTATGAAAATGCTCATCACACACCTCATCTAGCACATCAACTATGTTAATGGTCTCATAAGGTTTAGACTCTTTAAGCTCTTTCCTATCACAAACATTCCCTAACTTAAACACCACTTTCTCATCCTCAACTCTCATAATTAGTTCTCCCTCCGCCACATCTATCAAAGTACGACCCGTTCTCAAAAACGGTCTACCAACAATCAAAGGAACTCTAGGGTCCATGTCATAATCAACCACTACAAAGTCGGTCGGGAAGGTAAACTTATCCACACCTACAAACACATCCTCCGCGATACCTACGGGGTAAGCTATGGTACGGTTGGCTAAATCAAGTGTCATCCTAGTGGGAGTGAGCGCGGGAATAGAGAGTTTTTTCCAAATCGATTAAGGCATGAGGTTTATGCTTGCCCCTAGATCCGCCAAAGCCATGCAATTTTCCACCCCGGGAAAATTACAAGGTATCAAGAAGCGCCCCGGATCTCCATGTTTTGTTGGCAAGGTTTTAAGTAACACGACAGAACAATTTTCATTAAGGGATGTGTTGGGCAAATCAACCAATTTTTCCTTGTTGGAGAGTAAATCCTTGAACATCTTAGCAAATTTTGGCATGTAAGCAAGAGCTTCCGTAAAGGAGATGTTTATATTGAGTTGATGAACATCCTTAAGAAATATGAGACTTGGATATCATCCTTGTTCTTTAACTTGTCCTTTTTCAATCTTGAAGGGTAAGGAAGATTTGGTTTAGGTGTAGGTGTTGTATGTGTTGTAGTGGAGGATTTGTCTTTGTTAGCTTCTTTATTAGGAGTTGTGGAAGGTAAAGGAGAAGTGGGAATAGGTTGAGAAGGTGTGGTTGATTGAATAGCAGCATTTGGAGGTGATGAAGTAGATGTAGAAGGCTTGTCACATGTAGGAACAAAAGTGGGTTTAACAATAGGAGGTGTAGGAGGTGAAGGATCCTTTGTTGATTTTCTACTTCTTGTTGTAATAGCAATGACGTTTGCCCTTGGGTTTGTTTGTGTGTTAGATGGCAAAGCCCCTTGTTGTCTTTGATTGAATGCCATCAAAAGCCTATTAGTTTTTTCCTCCGATATGAGTTTCATTTGGTCATTCATTCTTTTCTCACTTTCACTAATTCTCCTCTCAACATACTCATGAGTCTCTTGTAGCCCATATCCTTGATTTTGAAGTTGAGGGTAACCTTGATTTGGGATTTGAGGGTATCCTTGATTTGGGAAGGGTGGGAGTGGTGGATTAAACCCTTGATGTGACAATCCGTCAATTTATGGTTTATATTTTATTCTTAATATTTAATTGAAAACATTATTTTAATGTTATAATATGAACTCACTTATTTTTGGGAAGAAATTTGGATTTACGTCTTGAAGTAGCATCGACTACGTCTAAACCGGAGGATTCAACGTTATGTGCTTACGTTTACATACACCATCTTTTGGTGACAGTCCGACATTTCAGGAAATAAATTTGTCCGTGAATATTATTTTGAGATTTTAAATTTGTGTTGGTTCATAAACTCATAAATTTACGAGAAGAGATTAGGACTTACGATTTTAATTTAACGTCCTTTACGACTAAACCGGAAACCTTAGGATTACGTATTTACGTTTTCTAACTCCGTTTTGATGAGTCGATTTTTATTAGATTCGTTTTGTGCCGTTGATTCATAATTTATAAAAACGTTTTTCGTAAAACGACCCGAGGGCACGCAAATCGAGAAAACTAGAATCGAGGAATACCCGTAAATTAGTAGGATGGGACAAAACAAGTTTATCCCACCCCACTAACACATGGGGTGGCCAAAAGAGGACACCACATCCATGATGTAGCACCCTTGTAGCTATAAGCTTACACATGTAAGCTTAGCTTCACATGAAAGCTAACTTATCCCACCAAACTAGCAAAAACCACTAAACTTTACCACTTACTTCCATTTCACATGCAAAACTCACACACTCCTCTCCTCTCTCTCTAAAATTCTTCCAACCATCATCAAAAACAACCCTCATTTGATCTATGTTAGCCATAAAATCATGTGTTACTCATACACATGATGATGCTACTTTGAAGCTTTGAAGATTGGAGGTGATTCTAACATCCAAGGAGAAGATTTGTTGGTGTCATAGGGCTGATTTTCCATGAGAAGTTTATAAAGGTTGGTAGACTTGTAGATGATATTGGTTTATCACAAGTTTTTCCATCAAAATCCAAGCCTTGTTCATCAAAGACTCATCTTTTCATCACTAATGGTGGTATAGAGATTGTTCTTCCTATCCTCTTGTTATTTTGATTATGTAATCTTGTATTTTATTTATTTATGTATATGTATATGATGATGAATGATGATTAAAAATATTATGTGGGGATTTGGTGTTGATAGATTTGATAAACATGGGTAAAAAGATGGAAAACCACATGTAAAAATGGTTAAATCTTGCTTAACAAGATGGCTGTATAAAAACAGTAAGTAACCAAGTTATAAACTGATAAAATTGCATGGTGGAATCCATTTACAGTAAGTGTTAGATGTTATACACATGTGATAGTTGACCATGCAATGGAATCATCAAAATGAGTGAGATATGATCAAAACAAGATGAGTGTACCAATCTGAATAGTCTGTTTTGTAGGGACTGTTAAGGATAGTTAGACATGTAATGAGCAGTAGTTATAACTAACTTATTTGTAGCACATAATATGAAGTTTATGCCATCCAAAAACTACTTATATAACTCAAGATATGATAAAAATGGTGAAAATGAAACTAAAAATCAGATTTTGAAGAATTAATGTTTAATAGTATTATATAAACACTCAAACTAATATAGTATAAAATATGAATTAAAACCCACTAACTTATAAATTTCATTAATATAAATATGTATAAGGTTAAATAAATGGACACTTTATAAAAATGATACTTGAATAAGATTTATAAGTTATAAAAACTATAAACATGATTTTTACGTCTTTTCGGCTAAAACCGAAAGATTAACGTTTTTGTTAAATAAAATTTAGACGGTTGGACCCGTCTAATGTAAACTTTTATAAACTCACATACTGATGTATAAACATATATAACAAGTAAAAACTGATAAAAACCGAGCTTTACAACATATAGACATTAACGGACCAAAGTAGCCTTAATGGATAATAAACCCGACTAATTTGGTAAAACACTTATAAATTTACTTATTGGGCTTAACCCACTTGGGCCCAACATGTAAAGTATAATACTGATAATAAAAGTATAATTGGGCTAATGAATAGTATTGGGCTTTTAATAGGCCCATTGGGCTTCAAAATGTAATCAAGTTGAACTAGTGTAACTAGTCTTGAAAATTAGCAACACATAAACACTATAATGAATAAGTAAAGATGTATAAACCCACTTAATCGTCATGATATATAAAATCATCATATATATACATAATTGTTATTTTTATAAACTCATTGGACAAGAGTCTAAGACGAGTATTATTTGTCTAGGTTTCCGTGATTGAGGCACGTACCGTACATCCGAATTGCCGATAACCCGCTTTCCCACATCACTGTGAGTTCATAGCCTCACACTCTTTTAAATGTTTTTATGAAATGTTTTATAAACCCGCGAGGGAGATAACATGTTAGTTTTACTAAAATAGGACACCATTTGTCCCGATTGTTTGTTTATTGATTTGGACCCGAATGATTGTATGACCTGATGAATGATTAAATGACCCGATAGATGAAATGAAATGGATTATTAAAGTTAGGTTATCTCACTAAAAGTCCCATTAGCATGAATTGTGAACTACCGGGATTTGGTAGACGCTTATGCATATAATAGTACTATTTGGGGACGATCACCCCAGTTCGCGCCTTGACGGTTGATCCCCGTCGTGCCACATTGATTGGTAAGATAATTTATGTATGAGAAGATTTACACAAGCGTGATTATTGTGACGACACGCTAATTTAGATGGTCAAATGATTTTCGGGCTAGCTACCCGTTGTTTGTTGTAGTAAGGTAACAATTTCATGCGGCTTATAATAATCTAATTAACGAAATACTGCTTTATGTATTGAATTACGATATACTGCCTGACTACCAATACGGGGTCTTATTATTGATTTTATGTTCGTGTTTTGGTTTTTCATAACCATATTCATATAACGGTTTTTATTTAACTCTATACAACGTTATAAAACGTATTGTATGATGTTTTTAACGACAATGGTTCGTATAATGATTTTGAAGGCAAAAGCCTATATTATAATTTTTGATGAGGATTTGTATAAAATAACTTTGGCTATTTTATGGCCCATTACAAAGATTTGTACAAAATGATTTTCGGTAATAATTTTATACTGATGTTATATTGATGGATTTAATTAAAACTCTATGAATTCACTCGGCGTTTTCGCTGACCTTTTCTTTTAACATATTTTATCTCAGGTACTTGAAGGTAATTCTCGGGAAGACGACAAAGAATTCATGGCCCACACTTAAATAATAATTTCCATTCAAATGCTTTGTAAAACCTGTATGAAATACAATGACTTGGGACCTATGTAATATTTGATATTTATGAATGGAAATGCTTTATTATTAAACGACGCGATTTTTAAGCATTGTCTATGATGTGAGTAATGTGCTATCCCGTAACACCAACGAGTCTTCCGCTGTATTGAATTGTGTAAATTTGGGGGTGTTACAGTTTGGTACCAGAGCTCTCGTTATAGAGAACGAAAGATTTTTCAAACTAAGGTTTTGAACAAAACATTTCAAAATCTTTTAACTATAAAAAAATTTCTAAAAAATGTCTAAAAATCTTTTGTCATAAGGGTGCCGAAGAGATCTCGAGTTACCGACAAGGCCAGACTGAGAAGTGTTATTTTAATATATATAACTTGGATTATATATATACATATAATGTAATTTGATTAGATGATTGTTTGATGTATTTCTATATTTATACGAGGTATTTATACGACGTAGATTGTCACAAGAAACCCTAACTTCCCTAGCAAATTAATCGAACCTATTTCTGTAGGAATTCTAGCTATTTTAGATCTAAACCAAGTTGTGGAGATTTATGATCCCAAAAAAATGGTTGATACTTGTAGAAATATTGATATTAGTCGATTGTGATATTAAAGAAGAATTGGCGAGATTAAAACTGACATTGATGTCATGACGATCTTTCCTTATAGAGTGGAGTTTGACAAAACTTTACCACCTAGAAAGATGTCATCTGATTCGTTGTCACGCAATTCTTAAATTTGAAATCGAAAGGGAGAATGTTGCACGTGAGGCTGTCATTGGAACCATTACCCAAAGGCCTCATGCCACTAATACCTTTCTGAGAAGTCTAAATGAATGTGTGATTCATTTCATACTAGTGACTCATTTGATAACTATTGTTGTAAGAGCTATAGGATTGGAAATTAAGTGTTGTTCATATTGAGCTTTTATTGCCTTTACAAGGCAGAAGAATAAGGTTGTAAGTATTGGAGAATGAGGTAGAATATCACATTGAGTATAATTAGGTTGAAACTTGAATAAAGTAAAATTTAACACGTATGGAATATAAGATTGTTAAGAGGAAGTCGTTAAGTCCTGTGATTGAATTATTAGGTTTTAATTGATTGTTGATTCGTGTTAAGGGTTGTTCCTAGGCCATTGTCCACTAATGAGGATGCCCAGTGTCCAAGAAATAAATTGAAGAAATCCTCTTCTGAAATTGGGACCGATGGATCTTTCGGGACATGTGGAACACCTAATGACTCTTGTAGATTATTATTCATTGTGGTGTCTTTTAAAAATCCCTAACTTAACTGAGACATCAGTTGGTAGGATGAGTTCTTGGAATTGTATGACATAGTGACACGTAATTTGTTACGGTACAATTTTGACTTGTTTGTGATTAATGAAAAGACTACCTTTGATTGCTAAATTCTACATGTATCGATATTATCTATCTTTTCTTGCTTCATCCTAATGTTCGCATTAGTGATGCAACCATTGAACAAGTACTCATATCGAATTGAGTTACGTTGTGGATTATTCTCTTTGTATTCCTGAGTGCCATCGAGGTCATGAACCTCATGATTATTTGGCTAAGCTCATTTCCTATTATATTATGGTTAGTTCTTGGTAAACAACTCTTCATCACTCTTTTGCAGATCACTCATTGTTTTTATAAGATAAAACAGTATCCTTTGAGAAAATTGAATTTTCATCACTATATGGATTACTTAAAGTGAGACTTATAAATAATCATTAT
The DNA here is from genome assembly GCA_025667525.1 of Glebionis coronaria. Classification (NCBI taxonomy): domain Eukaryota; kingdom Viridiplantae; phylum Streptophyta; class Magnoliopsida; order Asterales; family Asteraceae; genus Glebionis; species Glebionis coronaria. The sequence goes on from JANFOE010000887.1 coordinate 152,403, forward strand.
TGAAATAAAGTTGATTATGAAATACCTTGGAAAACTTAATTGTTTTCATAACAAAGAAATCTTTGTAAATTTATTTTTGATTCTTATTTAAGAATTAAGCATGAAAATGTTTTTATTATAAACATGATGATAAAATTTTGACGAACTGAGTATTGCATCGTTAATCTTGAAATTGTATATAGTTGCGCGCCTACATACAATTTGGAATGGACCATGCAAGGCTGATTAGTAGTCACCATGAAATTGTTAATAAACACTACATTTTCTTTGACGTTATGAAAAGATTAAAAAATTTACGAGATCTACAAGAAGTGCAAAATAGGGACATATTGTTACAGACACCTACATATGTGCCCGTACTATTGATTCTTCTGAGTCGAATTTCCTCATCTGTGGAAATTGTCTTATTTGACAATTGACAATTATTTCTTGTCCAATTCTCCCGTAGTGAGATTCTTAGGAAAAGTATATGATTACCGAGTGTTGATACCCGACTGGATGTATCGACATTCCTATCATTTCTTTTGATTTGATTTCATTTGAATGACATGGGTAACGATCCGAGGAGCTTTCGAATGTGTACTCAAATTATGAAAACATGGGATATATTCATATTCATTAAATGTTTTCGTCTGTATCTGATTTGAAATTCTCTCGCGTAGATTATGCGTTGACCTTACTCTTTTAAGGTTAGTTATGTCTCCTGATATCCTTGAAATTGTGAAGGATTATGAGTTATTATTAGTCTTTTGAGAAGTTCACATCTTATCGACGGTAATGAAACTGGAAGGTTGATAGTGCCAGTAAAATGGATTGATTGATTATGACATGACGACATTGTCTTAATTGATGGGAACTCTAGTAGAATTCCCCTAAATGATAAGATGCTGATTATCAAAAGTGATCTAAATAATTCTTGATGGATGACCATATCTTGCATTTAGACTTGAAATTATACCATGAATGGTTACGAACTAGTCATAGGTATTATAATCTAAAAAGAACCTAATATGAATTTATTAAAAGATGTTTCCGTTATCTGAAACTTTAGGAAGTATTTGCTGGTGAATTACCTAGACTTTTGCCAATAAGGAAAGTTGAAATTGGCATTGATTATATTCCCGGTGTTGCACTTGTGGCATCTGCACTGTACGTCAACACCATCTGCATTAAAAGAATTACCTTACAACTGAGAGAGTTGTATGAGAAGACTTTTATTCTACCAAGCTCGTCATCATGAAGAGATATGGTGTTATCATTCCTTATATTTGTTGAATTATCGTGAACTAGGTAAATTGATGATCAAAATCTATATACACTACCCAAGATGATAGATTTTTCGATCATTTACAAGGTTCTAGTGTATATTCAGGAAATTTGATCTACGGCATGGTTATCATCAATTTCGCATCGGCGAAAAAGATTATCTATTTCAATCACTACATCTAGAACTTGTAATGAACATTATGAGTTTCATGTTATGTCGTTTGGATTGACCAATGCACATGTAGCATCCATAAATTTGGTGAATCACGTGTGTAGGCTGTAATTTGATAAATTCATGCTTGTGATCATTAAGAACAATCTGTTTGTTTAAAAGAATAAGAATGCGTTAACAATTATTTATAATTGCCCTGAATTGGCTGAACAATGAAAACTTGTACCTTGGATAATTAACATGAGATTTAAGACTAAATCCTTTACATTATTTGACCGTGTGATTAATAAGATAATGGAATCTATAATGACTTTTCAAAGATTAGAGCCATTAAGGCTTTGGGTTTTACTAAAAAGAAAATGGAAATATGTTTTGACAGATATTTTATCAAAGAAATTTTTAAGGGATTATTCCCTTATACACAAATCATTTAACTAAACTCCTGTTTAGGGGTAAATTTTTGTGTATACCTCAAGACAACCTAAAGAGGGATTGAGGAAACCATATAAACCATGACTTGAAATTTGAAACGACGATTTTTGCTTTTCAACTAAATTAATTTTGACCAAAGTATAACCAAAGATTTTTCGAACATTTACAAATCTTATAAAATCCTTTTCATTAAATCAACCAAAAATTGTGTTAACTAAAATTCAAATTTATTTTGAATATTTTTATATAATTGGTCGAGCTAAGAAATTTAAATTTTTACGCTTGCATTTCATAAAATTAAATATTTATTATTTAGTTACTTGTAATAATCATCGACGCCTTAGACGTCGGATTGAGTAAAACTGATAAAAATAATAGTTGAAACAAAATTGAAACTAAGAAAATATGAAGAAAGAAATTTTGAACGAATACGGTCGTGATAATTATTTCATCAGGAAAGATGAATGTAGATACTGACACATGATATAGAAAGGATAAAGAACCAATTAGGATGTGTTACTTAGTAATGATTGTACAAAATAAATTGCCGAACAATATAAAAATAAACGATGCTTGTAAGAAGGATAATATAGATAATAAAAGTGGTTCGCGGCTAATGTGGTCCATTATAATTGAGAAGTCGATGGCGTTAAATGTACAAAAGGCCACTTGTGGTTGCATAAATATGGAAATTTTGAGATTTAGTTATGTTGAAATCTCATAAGATTAAGTATTCTATTCATGTTATTTCTGACTTAGTGTATTTTTATCTGAAGAAGTTGTACTGATGGCAAATTATGAAGGCAGACATTGACTCATACATTAGTAAACGTCTAGCTATTGCAAAGGTCATCATCTGAATTTGATTCGATTTGGGTCATCGTCGACAGACTGACCAAATCTGCTAATATCATTCCTGTTAATGATAGATTCTTGATGAAGAATTGACTCTTTTGTATTTAAAGGAGTTGTGTAAACATGGTGTGCCTGTATCTATCATCTCTATCAAGATCCTCGCTTCGCATCTAATTTCTAGAGATTTGCTCAGAAGTCATTGAGAATGAATCTTGATGAGAGTACTGTGTACCACCCCAATCGAAGGGACGAGGTAAAGTAACGATACAAAATACTAGAAGTGTTGTTTTATGTTTGAATGATTGACCTTTGGTAGTAAACTATAAAATCGGTTTCCTTTGGAGAGATTATCATTGATAGTTATCGTATTAGGATCAAGATCGAATCTTGTGAGGATATATATATTAGAGCATCTGTAAGCAGGAGTTAGGATGAAGACACCCGACATACACCCATTGTGAGTTGGACATGTCCTTTAGGTTTAAGGTTTCCTATGATGGCGAACCTAACCTTACAAAATACTCGACCCGCGAGACCTGAAATGATTGTTGAAATTAGGATCTGATTATTGACTGCCGGTAGTGGGAAGCAGGTTATGTGAATATGAAATGTAGATCTTGAAGTGCCGGATGGGTAGCGAAGTGATGCCAAAAATTTTCACCTTGTAAAAATGAATAGATGATTTGAAAGATCATGGGAAATAAGTCCCCGTTAAATGGGACCATTGAGATGATGTAAAAATTGGTTTGAAAGGCATATAAGTTGGATCTACCCTAGGACTTCAAGGGCTGCGTGAATTATGATTCGTATATCTAACTTGATAAAATGTCTATCAAGTGAGAATCTGATCACTTCTTGATAAAGTTTAGATCGGCGAAAAGTTGCATTCATCAAAAACCCGTGAACATCATGGATAGAGAAAGTAAGTAAATATTATGCCTGATCTTATTCCCGTAGTTATGTTTGATGAAACTCGCATATTGTAATGAATTACACTTGTGAGAAAAGACCGAATGTGGAGGAAATACCCACATGAGTTTAACTCTATATGAAGCGAGTAGTAAGATAAGATAATCTTTGAGGACAAAGATCCTGTTTAGGGGTAAATGCTGTGACAATCCGTCAATTTATGGTTTATATTTTATTCTCAATATTTAATTGAAAACATTATTTTAATGTTATAATATGAACTCACTTATTTTTGGGAAGAAATTTGGATTTACGTCTTGAAGTAGCATCGACTACGTCTAAACCGGAGGATTCAACGTTACGTGCTTACGTTTACATACACCATATTTTGGTGACAGTCCGACATTTCAGGAAATAAATTTGTCCGTGAATATTATTTTGAGATTTTAAATTTGTGTTGGTTCATAAACTCACAAATTTACGAGAAGAGATTAGGACTTACGATTTTAATTTAACCTCCTTTACGACTAAACTGGAAACCTTAGGATTACGTATTTACGTTTTCGAACTCCGTTTTGATGATACAATTTTTATTAGATTCGTTTTGTGCCGTTGATTCATAACTTATAAAAACGTTTTTCGTAAAACGACCCGAGGGCACGCAAATCGATAAAACTAGAATCAAGGAATACCCGTAAATTAGTGGGATGGGACAAAACAAGTTTATCCCACCCCACTAACACATGGGGTGGCAAAAAGAGGACACCACATCCATGATGTGGCACCCTTGTAGCTATAAGCTTACACATGTAAGCTTAGCTTCACATGAAAGCTAACTTATCCCACCAAACTAGCAAAAACCACTAAACTTTACCACTTACTTCCATTTCACATGCAAAACTCACACACTCCTCTCCTCTCTCTCTCTAAAATTCGTCCAACCATCATCAAAAACAACCCTCATTTGATCTATGTTAGCCATAAAATCATGTGTTACTCATACACATGATGATGCTACTTTGAAGCTTTGAAGATTGGAGCTGATTCTAACATCCAAGGAGAAGATTTGTTGGTGTCATAGGGATTATTTTCCATGATAAGTTTATAAAGGTTGGTAGACTTGAAGATGATATTGGTTTATCACAAGTTTTGCCATCAAAATCCAAGCCTTGTTCATCAAAGACTCATCTTTTCATCACTAATGGTGGTATAGAGATTGTTCTTCCTATCCTCTTGTTATTTTGATTATGTAATCTTGTATTTTCTTTATTTTTGTATATGTATATGATGACGAATGATGATTAAAAATATTATGTGGGGATTTGGTGTTGATAGATTTGATAAACATGGGTAAAAAGATGGAAAAACCACATGTAAAAATGGTTAAATCTTGCTTAACAAGATGGCTGTATAAAAACAGTAAGTAACCAAGTTATAAACTGATAAAATTGCATGGTGGAATCCCTTTACAGTAAGTGTTAGATGTCATACACATGTGATAGTTGTCCATGCAATGGAATCATCAAAATGAGTGAGATATGATCAAAATAAGATGAGTGTACCAATCTGAATAGTCTGTTTTGTAGGGACTGTTAAGGATAGTTAGACATGGAATGAGCAGTATTTATAACTAACTTATTTGTAGCACATAATATGAAGTTTATGCCATCCAAAAATAAGCTTCTATCTCCTTATAGAACTCAAGATATGATAAAAATGGTGAAAATGAAACTAAAAATCAGATTTTGAAGAATTAATGTTTAATAGTATTATATAAGCACTCAAACTAATATAGTATAAAATGTGAATTAAAACCCACTAACTAATAAATTTCATTAATATAAATATATATAAGGTTAAATAAATGGACACTTTATAAAAATGATAGTTGAATAAGATTTATAAGTTATAAAAACTATAAACATGATTTTTACGTCTTTTCGGCTAAAACCGAAAGATTAACGTTTTTGTTAAATAAAACTTAGACGGTTGGACCCGTCTAATGTAAACTTTTATAAACTCACATACTGATGTATAAACATATATAACAAGTAAAAAATGATAAAACCCGAGCTTTACAACATATAGACATTAACGGGCCAAAGTAGCCTTAATGGACAATAAACCCGACTAATTTCGTAAAACACTTATAAATTTACTTATTGGTCTTGTAACACCCCCAAATTTATACAACTCAATACATCGGAAGACTAGTTGGTGTTACGGGATAGCACATTACTCACATCATAGAAAACGCATAAAAATCACGTCGTTTATTAATAAGGCATTTCCATTCATAAATATCAAAGTTACATAGGTCCCAAGTCATTGTATTTAATACAGGTTTTACAAACATTTGAATGGAAATTATAATTTAAGTGCGGGCCATGAATTCTTGTCGTCTTCCGAGAATTACCTTCAAGTACCTGAGACAAAACATGTTAAAAGAAAAGGTCAGCGATAACGCCGAGTGAATTCATAGAGTTTAATAAAACCCATCAATATAATATCAGTATAAAATTATTACTGAAAACCATTTTGTACAAATAATTTTAATAGGCCATAAAATAGCAAAAGTCATTTTATACAAATCCTCATCAAAATCATAATATAGGCATTTGCCTGAAAATCATTATACGAGCCAATGTCGTAAAAACATCATTCAATACGTTTTACAACGTTGTATAGATTAAATAAAAACCAGTATATGAATATGGTTATGAAAACCAAAACACGAACATAATATCAATAGTATGACCCTGTATTGCTAGTCAGGCAATACATCGTAATTCGATGCGTCTAGTAGTATTTCGTTAATTTGGATTATTATAAGCCGCATGACATTGTTACCTTACTAAAACAAACAACGGGTAGCTAACCCGATACTCAATTTGCCCATCTAAAGTAGCGTGTCGTCACAAGGGTCACGCTATGGAAATCTTCTCATACATAAATTCGCTTACCAATCAATGTGGCACGACGGGGATCAACCGTCAAGGCGCGAACTGGGGTGATCGTCCCCAAATAGTACTATTATATGCATAAGCGTCTACCAATCCCGGTAGTTCACAATTCATGCTAATGGGACTTTTAGTGACATAACCTAACTTTAATAATCCATTTGATTTCATCTATCGGGTCCTTTAATCATTTATCGGGTCATACAATCGGGTCATATAATCATTCGGGTCCAAATAAATAAACAAACAATCGGGACAAATGGTATCCTATTTTATAAAAACTAACATGTTATCTCCCTCGCGGGTTTAAAAAACTTTTCATAAAACATTTAAAAGAGTGCGAGGCTATGAACTCACGTGGATGTGGGAAAGCGGGTTATCGGCAATTCGGATGTACGGTACGGGCTTCAATCACGGAAACCTAGACAAATAATACTCGTTTTAGACTCTTGTCCAATGACTTTATAAGAATAACAATTATGTATACATATGATGATTTTATATATATGATGATCAAGTGGGTTTACATATTCTCATTTACTCATTTTAGTGTTATGTGTTGATAACTTTTATACTAGTTTACTAGTTTTATCTATTTACATGTTTTAGGCCCAATAGGCCCATTACAAGCCCAATATATTATATTAGCCCAATTATACTTTTATTATCAGTATCACACTTTACATGTTGTGCCCAAATGGGTTAAGCCCAATAAATAAGTTTATAAGTGTTTTAGCCCATTTTGTTGTATTATTAGTCCAATAACGTTAACTTAGTCCGTTAATGTCCGTATGTTATATAGTTCGGGTTTTATCGGTTTTTACTTGTTCTATATGTTTATATATCAGTATATGAGTTTTATAAAGTTCACATTAGACGGGTCCAACCGTCTAAGTTTTATTTAACAAAAACGTTAATTTTACGGTAATAGCCGAAAAAGTCGTAAAAATCATGTTTATAGTTTTATAACTTATAAAACTTAACAAGTTACCATTTTTATAAAATTTCCATTTATTTATCCTTATACATATTTATATAAATGTATTATATAAGTTCGTGGGTTTTAATTCACATTTTATATTATTTTTAGTTGAGTGCTTATATAATACTATTATACTTTAATTTCCAAAATCTGATTTTTATTTTCATGTTCACCAAAACTGCCATATCTAGAGTTCTATATGGAGATAGAAGCTCAAACTTTTATGAAGTAAACTACATGGTATGTGCTCCATTTAACTCTTCTATAGCTACTGTTGAATCATCCTCTAAGTATTTCCTAAAAATCGTCCAAAACAGTGATCTCAGATTTGTACTTTAAACTTGTTTTGATCATATCTCACTCATCCTATTGATTCCATTACATGGCCAAATCTCACATGTGTACAAGACATATTACTTACTGTATATCCATTAATCTATGCCATTTTTATCAGTTCATCATATGATTCTTTATTGTTTTATACAGCCAACAAATTAAACAAGATTTTAGCCTTGTTTCTTATAGTTTTTCATCTTTTTAACCATGTTTATCAACACCAAATCCCCACACAAAATTTTTAATCATCATTCATCATCATATACATATACATAAGTAAAATAAATACAAGATACATAATTAAAAATAACAAGAGGATGGGAAGAACTATCTTTATACCACCATGATGATGTAGGTTGTGATTAAAACATGGATTTTGATGGAGAAACTTGTGAATAACCAAGACCATCTTCAAGACCACCATTCTTCAAGAATACCTTGTGGAAAATCAGCCCCAAGACTCCATGGAAACTCCTCCTTGGATGTTATAATCACCACCAATCAATAGGGCTTCAAAAGGTTTTCATCATATGTGTGAATAACACAAGATATTGTGGTTAAAATGGATCAAATAGGGTGTTTTTGGGTTGAGCTTGGATGAACTAAGAGATAGAGATGAGAGGATTTTGAGGTGGTTTGCATGTGTTGAATGTGTATAATGGTTTTAGCTAGTGGTTTTTGAGGTGTAAAAGCTTACAAGTTAAGCTTACTTAACATGTGTAAGCAACTTGTGTAAGACTTGACACAAGGTTAATGTGGTGTCACAATGTGGCTAGTTATAGTGGGGGTGGGGCAAGTGTCCCAATTGTCTCCTCGATTTACGTGCCCTCGGGTCGTTTTACGAAAAACGTTTTTATAAATTATGAATCAACGATACAAAACAAATCTAATAAAAATTGTTTCATCAAAAACGGAGTTCGAAAACGTAAATACGTAATCCTAAGGTTTCCGGTTTAGTCGTAAAGGACGTTAAAATAAAATCGTAAGTCCTAATCTCTTCTCGTAAATTTGTGAGTTCATGAACCAACACAAATATAAAACTCCAAAATAATATTCATGGACAAATTTATTTTTCTGAAATGTCGGACTGTCACCAAAAACGGTGTATGTAAACGTAAGCACGTAACGTAGAATCCTCCGGTTTAGACGTTGTGGATGCTACTTCAAGACGTAAATCCAAATTTCTTCCCAAAAATAAGTGAGTTCATAATATAACATTAAAATAATATATTTAAATAATATCTGAGAATAAAATATCAACCATAAATTGACGGATTGTCACAGGGCTTAACCCACTTGGGCCCAACATGTAAAGTATAATACTGATAATAAAAGTATAATTGGGCTAATGAATAGTATTGGGCTTTTAATAGGCCCATTGGGCTTCAAAGTGTAATCAAGTTGAACTAGTGTAACTAGTCTTGAAAATTACCAACACATAAACACTATAATGAATAAGTAAATATGTATAAACCCACTTAATCGTCATCATATATAAAATCATCATATGTATATATAATTGTTATTTTTATAAAGTCATTGGACAAGAGTCTAAGACGAGTATTATTTGTCAAGGTTTTCGTGATTGAGGCACGTACCGTACATCCGAATTGCCGATAACCCGCTTTCCCACATCAGTGTGAGTTCATAGCCTCACACTCTTTTAAATGTTTTTATGAAATATTTTATAAACCCGCGAGGGAGATAACATGTTAGTTTTACTAAAATAGGACAGAATAAAAAGAATGTTAAAAAAAGATTAAATAAAAGAAACAATGTGAAATTAAACCAAAAAGTCCTAAATAATGTAAGAAAGATGGGGAAAATAAAATAATCTCAAAATGTCCACAAAATAAGCTATATGGGGTTTATAAGCTCATAGCTTTTATATAATAAGCAAACACAACTACCCCTTACATATTAAATGTTACCAAAGTGTACCAAGATGAAGATCCAGGTACACTGGTGAGTCCCTTTACTCCCACACGATGGGTCGAGGGATCGAATCCAGGCCAGGGTAGTTTTTTAAACAAGCTCTACTTTTTACATTTTGTTTAACTGAAATAAAAATAAGCACTCAATTCGTCCCTAAAACCACAAAAACTAGAAAATATGAACAAAGGACTGTGTTGGCGTTGATAGTGAGTTTTGCAAAAAGGATTTTTGGAGAGCCTGCTTTGGGAATTGTTGTGTATTACTGTGCTCACAAGGCACCCTCGTAACATTTAGGTTGTGAGGAGTCAACACAAACATAAAAACAACCAAATTTAACACCAGATTCACACAGATTAGGCTATGAATAGACAAAGAACATAAACAATACAGAAAATGAACAAAGATGCTGATGTAGTGACTTCAAGAACTATTTGAGCCTCAAAAACTTAAACAAACTCCAAATAGCAGGTACTCTATGGGTATACTAATCTAAAATCTAACTTCCTGTAAAGTTTTAAACTTTAGTGTTTGCTGGTTTAATGTTTGCTGGTTTAATGTGTTTGCTGGTTTAATGTGCATTTAGACTATTTTAACCATACAAAACTTAGTTCTATGAAAAGTATAACACAAGTATATGATGCATGCACCCCTAGGATACCTATGCCTTGGCTACTAACAAGATTCACAAGCCGAGAATCAAAAAATACCCATAACTACCCTACTACACAGTAGACAGACAGAAGGGATGTTTTTACTGGTTTACTTGACCACAAAATGAGATTTAGACCTATAATCTTTCATTTTAACTCAAACAAATTACCCTTTTTATGGCAAGCAACCCTACATCTAACCTAAATCTACTGATGGCCCAAGATTGATGACCCAAAAACACATAAAACAATCAAATTGACCCTACTGCTTATACTTAACCTATTTATACAGAAAGTGGTAACAACAACCCTTTTGATTTTTACTTGTAAACTCTTAACCTCAACAAAAAACTTAACTAATGAACTCAAACAAGAGTGTCCAAACCTATTGGTGCACTATGTGTTACCCTCTAGCTCATTGAAACCATAGATCCAAACACCACTTAAAAACTTGTAAATGAAATTTTTCAAAGGTTTTTCATACACAATGCTTGAAAACTCTTCCTACATCACTCAAACATACATATATCATCAAACTAAACAAGAAACATGAGAGTTTAGGAGATTCACAAAGGAAACACTTAGCATGCATATTTTTTGTAAAAATAAAAGGAAAGAGTGGGACAAACCTCAAGGCTGTACATCCACACCCTTGAGTGGATGAGCTTATGTACTATCAACAACAAGTACAAGCTTCCCAATGCTATTAAGAGAAACACAAGAACATGGAGGTTCAAGAACAATGTTCTTGAACAGCTCGTACAAACTAAACAATGGATATTTTAGTTTTCACTTTTCTGTCCAAAACTTGGTACAAACTAACAACACTAAAACAAACTTATGCTCTTCACATATGCTTGATTATCCACAAGATAATCAGGCATATATGATCAAAACAATAAGCTTGGGTCTACATTTTTTTACAACAGACTTTTGTGAAAACTTGTAAATGAAAAAGTGGGTAAACAAAACTTTGATATGAATTAAATAAGAGCAAAGACATAATATTAAAGAGTCACATATTTTTATAACAAAGCTACCAACTTTTATAACATGATAAAAAGGAATTACAACTTTTGCTCAAAATTTTGACATAGGGAAATTCCACAAATTGGATGCTCCTTATATAATACTTCATAGAACATCCAAGAATACCTAAAACCCTTGTTTTGAAGTTCCTAAAAGACCCTTGTAGTATCTATGAAGATACCAAGAAGATGCTGTTTTGATGCCATATTTTTAAATCGTCTTGGTGCCACGTGATGTTGCACGTTGTACAGCTGTGAAGAGTGAATCATGGACGTTCATATTTGCTTTATGAACAAGAAAAAACTTTGTTCGTTTGATCTCTGCCAAGATTTTTGTCTTCTACTTCACAAAGGGTGCAGGGAATGTGAGGGGAGGGTCCACTGTTGATGTGGTGCCAAAAGTAAGAGTGGGGATCGAATCCAGGCTAGGGAAGTTTTTTAAACTCGAATTTTTTAATTTCTTTTTGCTTTCAGTTGAAAAACAAGCACTCCGTTCTACTTTTTGTTTAACTGAAATCCCAAATAAGCACTTAATTCGTCCCTAAAACCACAAAAACTAGAAACGATGAACAAAGGATTGTGTTGGTGATGAAAGTGAGTTTTGCAAAGAGGATTTCTGGAGAGCCTGTTTTGGGAATTGTTGTGTATTACTGGGATCACAAGGCACCCTCACAACCTTTGGGTTTTGAGGCCTCAACACAAACACAAAAACAACCAAATTTAACACCGGATTCACACAGATTAGGCTATGAACAGACAAAGAAGATACACAATATAGAAAATGAACAAAGATGCTGATGCAATGACTTCAAGAACTATTTCAGCCTCATAAACTTAAACAAACTCCAAATACCAGGTACTCTAAGGGTATACGAATCTAAAATCTAACTTCATGTCAAGTTTCAATTCCTAAAACAACAAGTTTATTAAATTAAACCCACTGTGAGTGGTTATGTAGACAAAATTTTGTGTTTCATGGTTTAATGTGAATTTAGACTATTTTAAGCATACAAAACTTAGTTCTAAGCAAAGTATAACACATGTCTATGATCCATGCACCCCTAGGCTACCTATTCCCTGGCTACTAACAAGATTCACAAGCCAAGAATCACAAAATACCCATAAATACCCACTGCACAGCAGACAGATAGAAGGGATGTGTTTGTTGGTTTACTTGACTACAAAATGAGATTTAGACCTCTAATCTTTCATGGCCCAAGACTCATGACACAAAAACACATAAAACAATCAATTTGACCCTACTGCTTATACTTAACTTGTTTATGAAGGAAGTGGTAATAACAACCCTTTTGGTTTTTACTTGTAAACTCTTAAGCTCTACTAAAAACTTAAAGAGTTACATGTTATTAAAACAAAGCTATGGGTCGTTGGGCTTAGGGTTGAAGTTGGGCTTTAATGGTTTAAGTATGGGTTTTCGGGTTTTGGGGTTAGATAAGTTTTATTCTTTGAAAGGTTTAGTCCTCCCCCGTAACTGTCCATTCATAAGCTTTGCATTTTCAGTCCTTTGAGCTTTTCACTGTTGGTCCTTAGGCTTAGCATAGTTAGTCCTTACTGTTAACTTTTAGATTTTAAGGACTAAGATTGAAACTTCAATCATTCTTCAAGGGCTATTGTTGTATAATCTTGAAATTTAAGGGCGCTTTTGTAATTTTGGAAATTTACAAGGGCCAAAAGTGACAAGTCTTCAAAAGTTGAGGGACCATTCTTGACAAATCTTCAAACTGTAAGGACGTCTTTGGAAATTAAACACTCGGGTCCGGTTCTTTGTGCAGCTTCGTTTCCCATGTTTGTTTTTTCTTGCTTCTTGTGATCTTTTTGTCTTTTTCTCGATATACGTACCTAAAATACATATTAAACAAATACAAACATATATCTGGCACTTTTAATGATATTTTAACCATTTTTAAGCGGACGATGAGACCATGTATAATTGCGGTCTCATCATGAAGCTCATGGTATTACCCATAACTTATTGGCTCCTCGCACTCCACAATAAAATGGGGTAGTTGAAAGGAAGAATAGGACTATCCAAGAGATGAGTAGGACCCTGTTAAATGAGCAATCTTTGCCTAAAATTTTTTGTTGCAATGCCGTTGACATATCGACCTATATTCTCAACTGAATTCTTATTTGAACTTTCCTAGGTATGACCCTTTATGAGATTCTTAAAGGTAAGAAACCCTCATTAGAATACTTTACGATGTTTGGAAGCAAGTGCTTCATTCTCAACACCAAAGACTACCTTACTAAGTTCGACCCAAAGTCGTACGAAGGTATCTTTTTAGGTTATTCTCAAACTAGTAAAGCCTAAATAATCCTCAATAGAACCTCAGGTGTAATCGAAGAATCACTCAACGTGACATTTGATGAAACCCCACCTTCATCTAAGACAACACCTTTGGTAGATAATGACTTAGATGAAATAGACATAGTTAAAGCCAAAGAGGTTAGAAAAATAGGAGTTAAAGACCTTAATATTGAAAAGGGAGTAAACATTAGGGAGTCAAAGGATCGTGCTCTCGAAAACATCATAGGCGACCTTAATCAAAGGACCCTAAGATCTTAAGTCCAAGATCAAAGTAACTTCTTTTGTTTTCTCTCATTGATAAAACTACAGAATGTTAAAGAATCTTTGATGGATGAGAGTTGGGTCATCACCATGCAAGTGAATTCAATCAGTTCATTGCTAATGACGTTTGAGAACTTGTTCCTCTAGCTAGAACTAATACTAACATAGGAACCAAGTAGGTATATAGGAATAAGTTAAATGATAACGGTGTTGTGTCTCGTAACAAGGCAAGACTTGTAGCTTAAGGCTATAATCAACAAGAAGGGATTGATTATGATGATACTTATTCACCGGTAACAAGGTTATAGTCCATTAGCATCCTTTTAGCTTATGTTTTTGCATTATATTTTTAGCTTCAACAAATGGATTTAAAAAGCGAGTTTCTTAACGGTTTGATCGATGAGGAGATATATGTGGCTCAACCTCCTGTCTTCATTGATTTTAAGAAATCGGATCATGTTCACAAGCTTAAGAAAGCTCTTTATGATCTTAAACAAGCATCCAAACCTTGGTATGATAGACTTAGAGCGTTTCTTGTAAAACATGAGTATACCATGAGAATGTTACACAATAAACTCTTTACAAAGAAGAAAGGTTCTCACCTCATAATCGTACAAATATATGTTTATGACATTATATTTTGTACAACTTGTCAAAGTTTGTGTGATGACTTTGCCAAAATCATGCATGACTAGTTTGAAATGAGCATGATGGGAGAACTTAACTTTATTAGGACTCCAAATTAGACAAATGAACGATGGTATTTTCTTTAATCAATGTAAGTACGTTAAAGAAATACTAAAGAAATTTGGATTAGAGGACTATAGACCAATGAAGACCTCTATGTCCTCGGATACTAAACTCGCCGTAGATGATGATTGTGAGTCGTTAGACAACACCAAATATAAAGGTATGATTGGTAGTTTGTTGTACCTTACGGAAAGTCGACCAGATATCATGTTTAGTGTTTGCCATTGTGCTCGCTTCCAAGAGGCTCCCAAAACCTCTCACCTTGAAGAGGTTAAGCGTATCTTCCGATACATTAAAGGCACTATACATTAAGGATTATGGTATCCTAAAGGGACTGGCATAGAAACCATAGTATACACGGACTCAGATCATGCGGGAGACTATTGGACCAGAAAACCACTAGTGGAGTTTGTACCTTCATGGGTTGTTGTATAACTTCTTGGTTCTCTAAGAAACAAACTGCTCTTGCTATATCCACCATGGAAGCCTGAGTATGTGAGTGCTGGTAAAGCTTGTCAACAGGGTCTATGGATGAAGCAAGCTCTTGTTGATTACAGGATTACACTCAATGATGTTCCCATCATTTGTGACAATAAGTGTGCAATAGACCTTAGCAAGAATCCCGTGAAACATTCGTGTACTAAGAACATATAGATTCGTGATACAAGAGATTTTGCTATGGGTTCAAAATAATTCTCGGAATCCTCTCGAATTGATCTCAGTTTAAAGTGGAATGATTTGTTCTTGGTGACAAAAAGGGGGTTTAGTTTTCTAATCTACTAAACAGGGAAATCAATAAAGAAAGATTTAAACTTGAAACAATCAACAATTAAAAAGCAACACTTGAATTAAAACTGGAATATACCCTACTGAAAAAGTATCCTACACGGAATAAATCCTATACGGAAAAACACAATCCTATGCGGAATAATAATGTCCTATGCGGAATAAATGCTCTTATGCGGAATAAATTGCCTATGCGGAAAAGTAAGCACCTATGCAGAATGAATGTTCTATGCGGAAAGATTGGGCTACTCGGAATATATTTTTGAAAACTCCTATTCGGAAAGTTTTGAAGGAAAGCCTTACTCGGAATGTTTTATATTCCGAATAAACAAGAAACAGAAACACTACTCGGAATAATTTAAGAATTCCGAATAACCACAATCCCAGATTCCCTATTCGGAATCTGGGGAAACTCAGTTCAGTGGAAAGCGAAGAACAGGGGACACGGGTTTTAATCGAAATCAAACCAAATACTCAAAAAGGTTTTTCCAAATCAAACACAAATCATTTAAATACCATAAGTAATAAATCCCACCAATAAAAACACTAAATCAACAACTTTTTAAGATCAAACTTGAATCAAATAAAAAACTTAAGAACTTGCAATAGAAGATGATGAAGATCAAGATGAATGAAAAGATGGAATTAAAGGATTAATATAAAGGTAACAAGAGTAAAGATTAAACACTTACAAGATTGAAAGAAAAAGGAAAAATCACCAAACACCCTAATGGTGTTTGTGATGAACCGAACCTAAAAAAACTGGGAAAAAGAAAATGAAAGCTAACTCCCTAAAATGTGAAGGGAAAGTCTATTTATAGTCCTAGTGGTTTGTTGGTGAGTGGGCTTTCTCCCTTTCTTCTTGTCTTCTCGTCTTTTCAGGAAAGTTGACGTTTTCGATTCTGACTCGGGATTTGTCGTCGATTAAATTCAACTCGTCTTTTAATTTCTTCGTTAAATAGACTTGAGTTTCTTCGACATATGTAAATCTTCCATCTTTGGTCCTTTTCTTCGATAAATCTTCAAATAGGCCCATTGACTTCAAATCTTTTGCATCTCTTGGACAATAGACTTCGTCTTTAGTCTTTTTCCTTGATAAAACCTGTGCAATCCCATGTTTTCTTTAATATTCATCCGGTTAGCTCTGAAAACACGATAAACACAAAAACCACGCATAATTCCAAACAAATGATATTAAATACGTGTTTTGGTCTCGTTTTAGCCCGAATTAAGTGGTAAAAGGATGGGTGTTTACACACCTATCAAATCCCCTACACTTAACCATTGCCATGCCCTCATGCAATGCTTAGTGATAAAGCAAGTTTACACTTTTCTCATAATTAATCAACCTTGGCCTTATTAAAATACTACTAAACAAAAATTTAAAGTACTAAAAGAAATTGAACTTAAAAGGAAACAAAACAAAAGAATAGAAATAACTTGCAAAGAAACCAATGACTTACATTAGGGCTTTGGTGCTGCGAAGATTTATCACCCTCAAGTTTCACGTTCCCCAAACTAAGCTTAAAAACGAGATCATTGTTATTATAAGTTAGCAATTCAAACACTTACACACATGACTTAATTAAATGCTTAAACTCCCTTATTCCTGGGTGTATCTCTTATATTTTATTTTTGTCTTAGAATGATCATGAAGATGCATTTTTGGACTTATTTCGATAGTTTATTTAGGCTGAAAGCAAAGTAGGACGATTTGATCAATAGTTAGCTAAAGGACAAAATCTCTTAAAACTGCTTCTCGGGATATCAAAAAGTTCATATCTTGGCATAACTTGGTTCACGATTTGAGACCTTTCTCGGGCCGATATTTGGCATGTACTTCATACTTCATATCTTCGAGAGACGTTCTTGAGATAATGGTCTTCTCATCATAATAGAGTTTCTTCACTTGGAGACTTTTGAGGGGTACTCCAACTTGGTTGACCACGACTTCATGATTATTTCTTCAATCTCTAATTGGGATTTTGAGATACAACGATCCGCCTCCTTTTCGGACTTGGATCTATTTATCCTCATACCTTGTTAGGGTCTTTTCGGATAGACTTCTGCATGATCTTTATGGGAGTTGATTGCTTTTCGTCGTGAGTCTTGATCCTTCATATTGACTTTAGGAATAATGCTTTTCACATCACTTTGGATCTTCAGCAATAAAATTGAATCCTCATGCCTTGTTAGGGCCTTTTCGGACTCGCCAATCTTCGCGCCCCGCTTCATAAGTTATGCCTTGGCTATGAACTCTCGTCATTACCGAGCAACTTTTAAACGATCTTGGGCTAGAAGCTAAGTAACTTTTCAAATCGTACGACCTTACTTATTGCAGATAAATTATTAGCAAGTGATGGGAGAATAGGCAAATAATTACACCAAGTGAGCTTGCGCAAGAATACCGACTTATAATTGACTCTATCATTTCTCGTCCTCCACAATTTAAAATCTCAAATAATGAGACTCGTGGATACTTAGCCTAATAAACCGATTAGGGTCTACATGGTTAAGGATACTAGCTAGAATAAACTTGGATAAGTCTATTCGGGTTGAGTCAAAATAATCGCAACGGGCCTAATAGATCAAAGACTTCTAAACTAGCTACACCACCTTATTAAAATTTTTGACTTTATTACGGGATATATACATATGAAAGCAACGATAAAAATTTAAAAATTACGACTAAATGGCCAAAGTTAATAAAAAATTTGAAAAATGTGGAAAAATATGATTTTCCGGTTAAATGAAGGCATTTTCATGGAAAGGTCCACTTAAAACTTCGATAGAAGTCCCCCCTACACTTAAGATAAACATTGTCCTTAATGTTTAAGCATGTGGGAAACGTCTCCCCTACACTTATGACATTGTGCACATTGGTTAACTCGAGTTAAGGAAGAGACGACTAAAGTGATCAATTTCAAATGCGAGTATGAAGAAAATTGAATCACGATAGTTGAGAGATAGAACCGGATTTCGGATAACACGGGAGCACTGTTCTTTCAAAGATTCCAAGATTGCAGTTATCCCTGTAATCACATCACCACATAAACAAAAACGACCAAAATAGGTCCTCCCTACACTTAGGGGGTTAAAGGGATAGATACTCGGGCTGCCTCCCGAGGAGCGCTTGTTTTTGATAACCGAGTCACGAGCCTGACTCGACCCAAAATTAGTTCATGGGGAACGTGGTGAGGGATGGAATCACCTCCTGAGAGGTGTCCTCACCAAAGTACAACTTCACTCGTTGGCCATTCACCTTAAAATTCGGTCCATTAGGTTGAGCGAGCTCAAGAGTACCATATGGAAAAATTTGGGCAATGGTGAATGGGCCAGACCAACGAGATTTCAGCTTGCCCGAAAAGATTTTCAACCGAGAGTTAAAAAGTAAGACTTTGTCTCCAACATGGAACTCTCGGTTTTTGATCTTAGAGTCGTGAATGAGCTTAGTTCGTTCCTTATAGATCAAAGAATTTTCATAAGCGTCATTCTGAAGTTCATTCAGCTCATTGAGTTGAAGCTTCCTATGATCACCGGCTTTGATGATATCGAAGTTAGCCCATTTCAAGGCCCAATAAGCCTTGTGTTCCAACTCAATGGGGAGGTGGCACGCTTTCCCGTACACAAGACGATAAGGCGTACAGCCGATCGGGGTCTTGTAAGCAGTACGGAAAGCCCACAAAGCATCATCAAGTTTATCAGCCCATGCGGCACGATGCTCTCCCATGGTTCTTTCCAGAATTCGCTTCAGTCCTCGGTTGGATATATCAGCCTGGCCATTAGTTTGTGGGTGGTAGGCTGTGGAAAGACGATGGTTTACACCGTACTTAGCCATGACTCTAGCAAATTGGTCATTGCAGAAATGAGTCCCACGATCACTAATAATGGCACGAGGCACACCGAATCTAGCGAATAGAGCTTTCAAAAAGTTACAAACCACCCTTGCGTCATTAGTAGGTAAAGATTTGGCTTCAACCCACTTTGAAACGTAGTCAACGGCTACAAGGATGTATTTGTTTCCTTTAGAAGAAGGGAATAGCCCCATAAATTCGATACCACAAACATCAAAGATTTCACACTCTTGAATGAAATTCTGAGGCATCTCGTCTTTATGTGTGATCATGTGATGAGATGGCATTTATACATGATCTCATCGTTCTTTTCGGGCTTTAAATGCATAAAAATGTCATAAAATACCATATATATGCTTGTGTTTGTTTACTTGTGTATTTTAGGTATGGATATCGTGAAAAAGACAAAAGATCACAAGATACAAGGAAAAACGAACACGAGAAACGAAGCCGTACAATGAACCGGGCCCTAATCATGGAATTTTCATCAAATACCCTTGAAGACTTGAAGACAAAACAAGATTGATCATCATCTATTGAAGAAATGACACTTAAAACCCTTGTATATTAATAATTACAAGTTTGGTCCCTTAAGTTTGTCAAAATTGCAAAAAGGTCCTTCAAGATTGAAGAAATGGCAAGATTAGTCCCTCAACAATTTCAAATTGCCAATAATGGTCCCTCATGAAGTTTAAGAGACATTGAAGACCTTTGAAGATCAACATTGTCCAAGATTAGTCCTTGAAAAATCACCAAATGACAAAAATTGCCTTTGAAACATCTTTATGGAAAGTTTGTGCCAAAATTGTCAAAGTGGGAAAGTTAATTATCAAAGGGATGCAAGTTTTAGGCTGAAAATCCTTAAAAGCCAAAAATAACAAAAACCAGGGACCAAAAGTGACAACTCCCAAACATTTAAATGAAAGTGGCGCCTAACACATATGCTTCCCCCTTTTTAGGATCAAAATGGTTACTATTCATTGTTCTTACCACCCAGAATTTACCTTCACTTTTCCTTGGGTAAAAACCAATTAAACTTGCACACAAGTAATTCACACATGCCAAAACCTTTCCCACTCCTAAAAACCTGCATCCCACTCATGTGCACCAAACCCCCAATTCCCCAATCCACCAATCACATCATTCCTTAGCCCCCAAGCACATGACGTGGCTTAAATCAATGGCCAAGATTATTTGCTTCCTCCCAAAGCAAAATAAACGTCCAAGATCAAATGAGAGGACAAAATGCACTCAAGGGCACATTTGGGATTTTCTATGTATTAGGGTTTTATGTTTTTATGCTTCTAGGATGTTCTATAGGCTCTATAAAAGGAGCTCACAACTTGTGTGAAGCCCTTGTTCCAGTTTCTAGTCTCTCACATGTAATTCCTTTTTAAAGAAATAAAAAGTTTGGTTTTTGAAATATTCAAGTGTAATTCCTTTTTTATTGTTTTTAAAAGTTTGTGTGTTGTGAGGAGATTGATTCTGAGTTCCACTTTTATTTGGTTAAGCAACTTTGATTTTCAAAGTTGTTTAAGGTTTTGAGATTTTGAGAGATTTTGGTAAAATCTTCTCAAAAGGTATTTTGGTGTTCTTGGTTCATGATTTTGGTAATTTAAGGGTTTATGATACGTTTTAAGTAATTGGAAAAGGTTTTGGAAGAGTTTTAAAAAGAAAAAAAAAAAAAGAATCATATCATATCATATTATTTTTGTTCTTGTTTCTTTGTTTTGTGTTCAAATAGGTTGAAGGCTTGTTGATTTAGTTCAGCTCCAACCCGGGTTGGATTGGAGGAGGATTTTCATCCTCTAGGTTCTTGGATGTAAGAACCTAAGGTATCTTCCTTTTACCTTGAAAAAGTTCATAAAAGTGCTTGTTACTTGATTTGATTGATTGATTGATTTAGTGTGTTTAAGTTACTTGATTTGTGTTTATGTTATGTTATATACATGTTATGAAGCTTTGATAACAATTTGGTTAGGTTTCATAAGGTTTTGATTTGGAAAAATTGGTTTTCAAAAAGTTTAAAGGGTGTTTGGCAACGCGTTTTAGCAGGACATAGTTTTGATTAGTGATAATTAAAAGGTGTTAGATTGTTTGTTTAGGGTTGATTAAGGTTATTGGTAAGTAGTTAATTACTTTGGAACAAGTTTGGAGTGATTTTGTGTGTTTAAAAAGGTAAAAAGGGTGTTAAAAATCTGCATAAGTGTTAAATTGCTTGGTCTTTCATGATCTTTGGTGCATGATTTTATGAGTTTTGATTGTTGATTGCTTACATTTACTTGTGCTTGACTCCTTGAGCTTCAACAAGCTCAAGGGTGCCCCAATTGTTCCAACATAATCACCAAACAAAGCATCAAGCCAAGACCTCTTGGCATCACAAGTGCACAAGTGTGCACTTATTTGGTACATCAGCAAAACAACCAGACACGTAATACTAGTTGCGGCGCAAGACAGAAGTATTGCGGCGCAACTCAAGGAGCTGCAGATTTTGGTTTTCCCGTTTCACTTGTTGCGGCGCAAGGAATAAACGTTGCGGCGCAACTGAAGGTGCTGCTGATCTGGTGATCTCGTAACATTAGTTGCGGCGCAAGACACAAACGTTGCAGCGCAACTAAGTGACTTTTATTTCTTTTGTATTATTTTAATATTATTTTATTATTTAATTTTCAAAATTTTCTTTTTCTTTATTTTTCATTTTTCTTAAGTTCTATAGCATTAAATAGGACTATTTCCATTTTTAGATTATTTTTTATCACTTTTAGATTTATTTTTATAATTATTTTAAGTTTAATTAGGTTTTAATCATTTTTAATCATTTTTAGAGTTTTAAAAATAGTTTTAATAGGTTTTAATTTTTAGAAAATTACTTTTTAGTCTTATAATAATATAAGTTGAGTAATTATTCAATAAAATCATATTTTTGACATTTGAATTAATTAAATTTAATTTTAGGGCTTTAATTAGCATTTAAAATTAATTATTTAATTAACAAAAGGTTTTAAAATATCTTTGTTGGATTTTTATCTTTATTTATATTATTTTAGACTTGTCTTTTTATTTTTGATATTTTGTTTTTGGTTTTAATAATTTTTAATTTTAGTGGTTTTTCTACGGTTTTACGTTTTCGTTTTTTAAGTCATAGTGTAATTTCCAAGAAACCGTCATTCCATCTTCTCAATATTAATCTCAAAGAAATACAAGTTAATTCACAACACCATACCTCCTCGAGAACGAACTCACTTTTAGGGTCATTCACACACGGTTTTCCTAAATCGTCGTGCACGCTTACCCTATTTACGATCTTTGTTTTCCTAAACAAGAGTTGTGTTTCTACAACAATCATTTTGGCGCCGCTGCCGGGGAGGTGTGTCGTGATTTTAATTTGGAAAATTTTGTTTTTAATATTATCCAAAATAGTATTTGTGTTAAGTGGAACTCCCTTAACACGTATTATCGGTTTTCTCGGTTTTTCTTTGTGAATATTATTAATATATTGTATTAAGTATCACAACCAAAATACAATATCTCCAAAAGTGTGAAAACACAACCTTGATTCGGGATTTCATCACTCGATCATTGTATTCGAATCTCAAACAAAAAGAAAAGGCAAAAATAGATAAATACTTTCGAGAAGCTCGATTTTGAAAGATACGAACTATAAGGTGGGTATAAGGCGGGTATTATAAAATATACCCTAAGGAAAAAGGCTCTTAAGTGCTTCGCGCCGCCTCGTTTCCCCGCTTGCTTGTGAGTATTTTGAGATTGAAGGCTAATCGAGGGTTTTGCCGCCCAAAGTATTAATACGTATACTATATTTGCTTGGTTTTCTTTGTGATTAAACCCTCGTGAACAATTTGGTTTTCACCAAAGTTCTAAAGTCATTCGAAGGCGTTCACTCCACGTGATCGTTTTCATTCCTTTGAGGCTTCTTTAATCAAGAGTTTGATTCGAGGAGAGATTTTGTAGATTGTTGTCTACGTAATACACCCAAAAACCAAAAAAATTAGATATCATCAAAAACACAAAAAAATTGAAAATCCACAAAACAACCAAAAAGAATCTTCTTTGCTCACCTCCCATTCTTCGTGAAGTTTATGATCACTCGTAATCAAGCAAAACGAGCTCGTAAACGTCTTCAAAAGCAAACAAATCAAGGATCATTGATTGTTGAAGAACCTCCAATTGTTGAACCTATTATAGAACAAGAAGTCGTAATGGCTAATCGTACTATGATGGAGTTGCTACAAGCACCCACCGAGGGTTTTGGAGAGGCCATTGTTATTCCCGCCATCCTTGCGGAGAATTTCGAGATTAAGACGGGTTTAATGTCGATGCTACAAGCAAACAAATTTCGAGGTCACGAGAAAGACAACCCGCATTACCACATTAGGAATTTCAACCGTCTCACCGCCACTAGCAAATTCAAAGATGTTCCGCATGACGCCATTAAGATGATGTTGTTTCCATATTCGTTGGATGGACCCGCTAAAATTTGGCTCGAGAAAGAACCGCCAAATTCGATTTTGACATGGGCCGATCTCGTTTCTAAGTTTGTGAACAAGTTTTTTCCACCATCGAAAACAACACACTTAAAAAATGAGATTTCACGATTTGTGCAACGTAACAATGAAAGTTTTTCAATGGCATGGGAACGATTTAAGGAGATGTTACATGAATGTCCTCATCATGATTTTTCGGAATTGCATCAAATAGATACTTTTTATAATGGGCTTAATGATCATGAACGAGATTATTTGAATGCCGCCGCGGGTGGTAATTTTTTGTGCAAGACGACAAATGAGGCTTTACAAATCATTGAAAATCGATCTAAGGTTTATAGCCCTCGTAACACACCGAGTGTTGCCAATATGGGTTCGTCATCGTCATCACAATCATCTCGTAGCATTAATGCCTTACATGATGAAGCTAATGAGGAAAATCGGTTTTTTGATAGATTTGCTAATCTAATGTCCCATTGGAAGGCTCAAGAAGCTTCCAATTCCGCTTCGGTTAAAGCGGTTGCTAAGAGTTGTTTATCGTGTGGAGGAGCTCATGATTTATCCGAGTGCATTACCGCGGATGGTAACACTTCGAGTGCTTATGTAGCAACGGGAACTTACAACCAAAACGGCCAAGGTTCCCGCCAAAATCAAGCTCCACCAAATCAAAATGCTAACAATTATCGAAACAACAACCAAGGTAATTACCAAGGCAACACACGCAATTACAACAAAGGGAATTATCAAAGTGGGAATGGACAAATCTCTAATCAAAACCAAAACCGTGATTTTCAAAACACTACACAAGGTTTTCAAAATGCTCACACGAAAAATTTGCAAGGAGAATTTTTAGATTATGCAAAAGCAAATGATGCAAAATTTGATAATATGCAACGTGAGATGATTAGCTTAAGGTCCGAGTTGAAAAACGAGCTTAAAAATGAACTTGCTAATGAACTTAAAACTCATGCAAATAAAATGGAAGGAAATGTCCAACGTCTTCAACAAAACCAACAAAAGATGGAATTAGGACAACATGAGATTAAGCAAGAGTTATTGAAAGCGGATGCTAGGCAATCAAAATTTGAGGACCGTATGGCTAAGATGTTTGAAGCTATCATGTGTAAGCCCTCTTCTTCGGGTGGTCTTCCTAGTGATACCATTGCAAACCCGAAGGGAGAAATGAAGGTTATTACTACACGAAGTGGTAAAACTTTCAAGGAACCAATCTCTCGTCCAAGTACTTCTACGGAGAAGGAAATCGAGAAAGAACCCGAGGTGATGGTCGAAAAGGAGCACATTACAATCCCACGAAGTACCGCTCATACCACACCTACGGTTACACCAATACCAATTGTGGAACCCGAGTTTCCAAGGCCGTTGCCTAATGACCTACCCACACCACCTTTACCCTACCCTTCAAGACGAAACAAAGAGAAAATGCAAGAACGTAACAAACAACAAATCGAGCTTTTTATTAAGATGTTTCAACAAGTGCATTTTGATGTGAGTTTAGCCGACGCGTTGTTATACATGCCTCGTTTCGCTTCCACTTTTAAAAGTATGATGAGCGATAAGGAAAAGCTTTCAAAGCTTGCTAATTGTTCTTCGGTTTATCTTAACCGCATACCGGAAAAAGTCGGTGATCCCGGAAAGTTTCTCATTCCTTGTGACATACAAGAAATGAAAGAATGCCTCGCCTTGGCCGATCTTGGTGCGAGCATTAATTTGATGCCATTTTCCATTTGGGAATCGCTTTCGCTTCCGGCTCTTATTCCTTCAAACATGTCCATCGAGATGGCCGATCATTCTACGATTATGGCATGTGGAATAGCCGAAGATGTTTTCGTGAAAGTGGGGAAGTTCTACTATCCCGTTGATTTTATAGTAGTCGACATCCCCGCGGATCCTCAAGTTCCTCTAATTTTAGGACGATCATTTTTAGATACTTCGAGATCGCTTATCGATGTTCATGCAAGAACTATCACTTTGAGATTCAACGAAGAGGAACTTGTTATAAACGCTACTCAAAACTCGAAACCTTCTCATGTTTATGCAATCGCTACCATCAATCACATTGACATCGTTGATGTGGTTTGCGATGAGTTTTCACAAGAAGTGTTAGGTTTTTCCGATAGCTCGTCAAGTGGCAATCCCACTATTTTGGATCCGATTCTTGCTAATTCCACACCAAATCTCACTCCATTCCAAGGAGGCGATTTCACTTCAAATGAAATCGACAATGAAGATGAGGTGTTGATTAGTGATGATATTTCTATTCCACCATTTCTTCCGCCGATGGAAGTTATGAGTGTTGAACCTAAATCTTCAATCGAGGAACCGCCTATCCTTGAATTGAAAGATCTTCCTTCTCACCTTGAATATGCATTCTTGGAAGGTGATGACAAATTGCCGGTTATTATTGCAAAAGATCTTGCTAATGATGAAAAAACCGAGCTCTTGAAAGTTCTTAAGGCTCACAAAGGGGCAATTGCGTGGAAAATTTCCGACATTAAGGGTATTGACCCAAAATTTTGTACTCACAAGATTTTAATGGAGGAGGACTACAAACCCGCAATTCAAAGTCAAAGAAGGGTAAATCCCAAAATTCACGATGTCATTAAAAAGGAGGTCCTTAAACTCCTTGACGCGGGAATGATTTATCCTATATCCGATAGCCCATGGGTGAGCCCAATCCATTGTGTCCCTAAAAAGGGAGGAATGACCGTTGTGCCTAATGAAAACAACGAGTTAATTCCCACTCGTGTTGTGACCGGTTGGAGGGTGTGTATTGACTACCGAAAGTTAAATGACGCCACTCGTAAAGACCACTTTCCTTTGCCCTTCATGGATCAAATGTTGGAGCGACTTGCGGGAAATGAATTCTATTGCTTTTTAGATGGTTTTTCCGGTTACTTTCAAATCCCTATCGACCCTCGTGATCAAGAGAAGACTACGTTTACGTGTCCTTATGGAACGTTCGCTTATCGTAGGATGCCTTTCGGACTTTGCAATGCACCCGGTACGTTTCAACGGTGTATGATGGCGATTTTTCACGACATGATCGAGAAGTCGATGGAAGTATTTATGGATGACTTCTCGGTGTTTGGTAATTCGTTCACGTCATGTTTATCTAATCTCGAACAAATGTTAAAACGTTGTGAAGAAACCAATCTTGTGCTTAATTGGGAGAAATGTCATTTCATGTGTAAACAAGGAATCGTCTTAGGACATAAGGTGTCAAAGGCGGGGATTGAGGTCGATAAAGCTAAGGTAGACGTCATCGCCAAGTTACCTCATCCCAAAACCGTTAAGGGAGTTCGTAGTTTCCTAGGCCACGCGGGCTTTTATCGTCGTTTCATCAAGGACTTTTCGAAGATTTCTCGTCCTATGACACACCTTCTCGAGAAGGATGCTCCTTTTAACTTTAATGAGGATTGTGTTAAGGCTTTCGAGACTCTAAAAAGGAAACTTACCGAAGCTCCCATTCTTGTTGCTCCTAATTGGGAATTACCCTTTGAAATCATGTGCGATGCAAGTGATTATGCTATAGGGGCCGTCTTAGGGCAACGTTACGACAAGCATTTCCGTCCTATCCACTATGCTAGTAAGACGATGACCGAGGCTCAATTAAAGTACACCACAACGGAAAAGGAATTCCTTGCCGTGGTCTATGCTTTTGAGAAATTCCGACCTTATCTCGTCTTAACTAAAAGCATTGTGTATACCGACCATTCGGCTATCAAGTATCTCTTAGCTAAGCAAGATGCTAAGCCGAGATTACTTCGTTGGATGCTCCTCCTCCAAGAATTTGATGTCACCGTGCTTGACAAAAAAGGAGCCGAGAATCTAGCGGCCGATCATCTCTCTCGTCTAGAAGATCCTCACAAAGATGTTTTCGAGAACAAGGAAATTACCGAAACATTTCCTCTTGAGACTCTCGGTGTAGTGAATTCTAAAGACACCACCCCATGGTTTGCCGACATTGCAAATTACCATGCGGGCAATTTCATAATCAAGGGTATGACGACACAACAAAAACGAAAGTTCTTTCGTGACGTCAAGTTCTATTTTTGGGACGACCCTTATCTCTTTCGGATTTGTGCGGATCAACTCGTTCGACGTTGTGTGTTTGGTACCGAAGCTTCTAATATCCTTAGAGCTTGTCACGAGGGACCCACGGGTGGTCACCACGGTGCTAATCTCACGGCTAAGAAAGTGTTCGATGCCGGTTTCTTTTGGCCTTCTATCTATCGTGATGCACACGCACTTGTAAAGTCGTGTGATTCGTGCCAACGTCAAGGAAAATCGTCTCAACGTGATGAAATGCCGCAAAATATAATTCAAGTGTGTGAGATTTTCGACATATGGGGGATAGACTTTATGGGGCCGTTCCCATCGTCTCATGGCAACAAATATATCCTCGTCGCGGTGGACTACCTTTCTAAGTGGGTGGAAGCTAAGGCTTTGCCTACTAATGATGCTCGTGTGGTAGTGAAGTTTTTGAAGCAACTATTCTCTCGGTTCGGAACCCCTCGTGCTATTATAAGCGATCGTGGAACCCATTTTTGTAATGACCAATTCGAAAAGGTTCTAAAGAAATATGGGGTTACACATCGTCTTTCTACGGCTTATCACCCGCAAACGAGTGGGCAAGTCGAGGTTTCGAACCGAGCTTTGAAGAGGATTTTAGAAAGGTCGATTGGAGAAAACCGTGCTTCATGGTCCGACAAACTCGATGACGCTTTATGGGCCTTTAGGACCGCTTATAAGACACCTATCGGTTGTACTCCTTATAAGTTAGTCTATGGGAAGAATTGTCATTTGCCCATTGAATTGGAGCATAAGGCATATTGGGCCCTTAAGCATGCTAATTTTGACTTGAAGACCGCGGGAGATCACCGGAAAATACAATTGAATGAATTAGATGAATTAAGGGATAATGCTTATGAAAATTCATTAATTTTTAAAGAAAAGACTAAAAAGTTTCATGATTCAAAGATTAAAAACCGTGTTTTTAACGTTGGTGATCAAGTGTTGCTTTTTAACTCACGTCTTAAGATATTTTCCGGGAAATTGAAATCTCGTTGGTCGGGTCCGTTCACCATTACACAAGTGTTTCCATATGGGACCATTGAGCTAGCTCAAAATGATGGTCCCAATTTCAAGGTGAATGGACATAGGCTTAAGCACTACTTTGGTGGGGAAATTCCTTCAATGGTTGCCCCCGACCAAGACACCTTCCCCAATGATAATTAGCATTGAGGGGATCGAGTCGAGCTCATGACTCGGTAATCAAAAACGAGGTGCCTCGTGGGGGAGATCCCATGCTTATCTTTATGCTTTATGTTCACTAATAAGGGGACTCGTACCCTTCCAACTCGTTGTCTCGTGGTTGTTTGTGATTGTGTTATCTAGATCATCATCATCATCTACGATTGAAGACTCTCGTGTTCGTTTACGTGAGCCTCCATCGTTCGTTTGAAGAAGTTTTTCACGAATCCATGACATATCCTTTATTGTTCTAACAATTATCTTTTAGCATAATTAATAAACGGCTATAGATATATTGTTGATCACCCTTTCCATGCTAGATCCTAAGAATTCGATTCTTCGTCTCTAGTATGGGGGTGCTCCACCTTTAGACTCGAAACATTGAGGACAATGTTTACTTTTAGTATGGGGGGGTGAATAGGTACTTGCTTTGCTACGCCCTCACGTTTTCCAATTTTCAATGTTTTGTTTTGCTAATAAGGCTAAAAATGGCCAAATTTTAAAATTTTTCTTAGTTTTCATAAGTGTTTTTAAGACACGAATGTATATTTTCCGATGGGTAGAATAAGAGTTAATTTTTGACTTGATGGGCATTTGGAGCCCTTTACATTCCTTAACCCGCTCAATTCAAGTTTTGCTAGACTTTTATATAGGGAGCTTTAAAACGCGAAAGTCTTAATTCATTCGGGTTAAGAACAAGAACTTTTCGCAAGTTCCTATAATTGATTCTAGAAAGTCACTTATCAAGGGAACTTTAAAACGCATTCTCTAAACTTGAAAAAGTCCAAGAAAGTGCAAGATCCTATAGGTGGCTTGGAAACCCAAAACTTTGACTTGATATAGTCTTAATGAAAGCTAATCCAAATTTAGCTTAATTTTGACTTGCACGGCTAAGTATTCACGAGTCTCTTTAATTAGAGGTCTTTAAATAGTGAAGAACGAGAAATGATAGAGTTAGACAAGTGATCATGCTAAACGTAGAACATGAAAATGTTCTTTCAAAAACTCATATGTTTTTAATTGTGGCTTTTTCTTCCCATAAGATCAATGCATTAGGAATAAAACATAATTGCAATAAGTAAGGTCGTACGATTTGAAAGGTTACTTAGCCTCTAGCGCAAGATCGTTTAAAAGTTGCTCGGGGTTGAATAGAGTTCATAGCCAAGGCATAACTTATTGAAACGGGACGCGAAGATTGGCGATCATCCAAAAAGGCCCTAACAAGGCATGAGGAGCTCTATTTTTGCTAAAGATCCAAAGATGATGTGAAGTATCATTGTTCCAAAATCAATATGAAGGATCGAGACACACGACGAGAAGCAATTACTCCCCTAAAGAATGGAGAAAGTCTATCCAAAAAGACCCTAACAAGGTATGAGGATAAATATATCCAAGTCCGAAAAGGAGGCGGATCGTTGTATATCAAAATCCAAAGTAAAGATTGAAGAAAAATGATGAAGTCGTGGTCCTATATGAAGAATCTCTCAAAAACGTCAAGTGAAGAAATTCCAAATATATGAAGAGAAGACCATAATTTCGAGAACGTCTTCCCAAGATTTGAAGTATGAAGTACATGCCAAATATCGGTCCGAGAAAGGTCTCAAATCGTGAAACGAGTTATGCCAAGATATGAACTTAAGGAGATACACGAGAAGCCGTTTTAAAAGATTTTGTCCTTCGGCTAACTATTGATCAAATCGTGCTACTTTGCTTTCGGACTAATAACTACTCAAATAAGTCAATATGAATCACTTGTGATCCATGACAAATAGATAAAAAATGCTAGTAACCCATTTCCTTTTATAATAACTAGGATTGCGGGGAGAAAAAGTATTACACAATTTGGACGTATGAGTAGTGTTAGCATTGTGACTTGTACCAACAATGATCTTGTTTTTGCACTTAGCATGGAATGTATGACAATCAAGGATGACGAAATTTACTCTAAGGGACATTAACTTGTTTCTATTCTTAGACCCTAAAAGTCACATTTTGGTGATGAAAATCATACATTATGTCTTTACACAATCTCGTAGTATGTTGCAAGTCTTTTACTCTTTAATAAAGGTTAATAAAATTGAACTTTGGTGATGCTTAGATACTTTATTCTAGCATTGCGTGAGGGCACGGCAATGGCTTAGTATGGGGGAGTGATGAGATGGCATTTATACATGATCTCATCGTTCTTTTCGGGCTTTAAATGCATAAAAATGTCATAAAATACCATATATATGCTTGTGTTTGTTTACTTGTGTATTTTAGGTATGGATATCGTGAAAAAGACAAAAGATCACAAGATACAAGGAAAAACGAACACGAGAAACGAAGCCGTACAATGAACCGGGCCCTAATCATGGAATTTTCATCAAATACCCTTGAAGACTTGAAGACAAAACAAGATTGATCATCATCTATTGAAGAAATGACACTTAAAACCCTTGTATATTAATAATTACAAGTTTGGTCCCTTAAGTTTGTCAAAATTGCAAAAAGGTCCTTCAAGATTGAAGAAATGGCAAGATTAGTCCCTCAACAATTTCAAATTGCCAATAATGGTCCCTCATGAAGTTTAAGAGACATTGAAGACCTTTGAAGATCAACATTGTCCAAGATTAGTCCTTGAAAAATCACCAAATGACAAAAATTGCCTTTGAAACATCTTTATGGAAAGTTTGTGCCAAAATTGTCAAAGTGGGAAAGTTAATTATCAAAGGGATGCAAGTTTTAGGCTGAAAATCCTTAAAAGCCAAAAATAACAAAAACCAGGGACCAAAAGTGACAACTCCCAAACATTTAAATGAAAGTGGCGCCTAACACATATGCTTCCCCCTTTTTAGGATCAAAATGGTTACTATTCATTGTTCTTACCACCCAGAATTTACCTTCACTTTTCCTTGGGTAAAAACCAATTAAACTTGCACACAAGTAATTCACACATGCCAAAACCTTTCCCACTCCTAAAAACCTGCATCCCACTCATGTGCACCAAACCCCCAATTCCCCAATCCACCAATCACATCATTCCTTAGCCCCCAAGCACATGACGTGGCTTAAATCAATGGCCAAGATTATTTGCTTCCTCCCAAAGCAAAATAAACATCCAAGATCAAATGAGAGGACAAAATGCACTCAAGGGCACATTTGGGATTTTCTATGTATTAGGGTTTTATGTTTTTATGCTTCTAGGATGTTCTATAGGCTCTATAAAAGGAGCTCACAACTTGTGTGAAGCCCTTGTTCCAGTTTCTAGTCTCTCACATGTAATTCCTTTTTAAAGAAATAAAAAGTTTGGTTTTTGAAATATTCAAGTGTAATTCCTTTTTTATTGTTTTTAAAAGTTTGTGTGTTGTGAGGAGATTGATTCTGAGTTCCACTTTTATTTGGTTAAGCAACTTTGATTTTCAAAGTTGTTTAAGGTTTTGAGATTTTGAGAGATTTTGGTAAAATCTTCTCAAAAGGTATTTTGGTGTTCTTGGTTCATGATTTTGGTAATTTAAGGGTTTATGATACGTTTTAAGTAATTGGAAAAGGTTTTGGAAGAGTTTTAAAAAGAAAAAAAAAAAAAGAATCATATCATATCATATTATTTTTGTTCTTGTTTCTTTGTTTTGTGTTCAAATAGGTTGAAGGCTTGTTGATTTAGTTCAGCTCCAACCCGGGTTGGATTGGAGGAGGATTTTCATCCTCTAGGTTCTTGGATGTAAGAACCTAAGGTATCTTCCTTTTACCTTGAAAAAGTTCATAAAAGTGCTTGTTACTTGATTTGATTGATTGATTGATTTAGTGTGTTTAAGTTACTTGATTTGTGTTTATGTTATGTTATATACATGTTATGAAGCTTTGATAACAATTTGGTTAGGTTTCATAAGGTTTTGATTTGGAAAAATTGGTTTTCAAAAAGTTTAAAGGGTGTTTGGCAACGCGTTTTAGCAGGACATAGTTTTGATTAGTGATAATTAAAAGGTGTTAGATTGTTTGTTTAGGGTTGATTAAGGTTATTGGTAAGTAGT
Source organism: Glebionis coronaria (assembly GCA_025667525.1). Lineage (NCBI taxonomy): Eukaryota > Viridiplantae > Streptophyta > Magnoliopsida > Asterales > Asteraceae > Glebionis > Glebionis coronaria. The sequence goes on from JANFOE010000887.1 coordinate 185,694, forward strand.
TAATTACTTTGGAACAAGTTTGGAGTGATTTTGTGTGTTTAAAAAGGTAAAAAGGGTGTTAAAAATCTGCATAAGTGTTAAATTGCTTGGTCTTTCATGATCTTTGGTGCATGATTTTATGAGTTTTGATTGTTGATTGCTTACATTTACTTGTGCTTGACTCCTTGAGCTTCAACAAGCTCAAGGGTGCCCCAATTGTTCCAACATAATCACCAAACAAAGCATCAAGCCAAGACCTCTTGGCATCACAAGTGCACAAGTGTGCACTTATTTGGTACATCAGCAAAACAACCAGACACGTAATACTAGTTGCGGCGCAAGACAGAAGTATTGCGGCGCAACTCAAGGAGCTGCAGATTTTGGTTTTCCCGTTTCACTTGTTGCGGCGCAAGGAATAAACGTTGCGGCGCAACTGAAGGTGCTGCTGATCTGGTGATCTCGTAACATTAGTTGCGGCGCAAGACACAAACGTTGCGGCGCAACTAAGTGACTTTTATTTCTTTTGTATTATTTTAATATTATTTTATTATTTAATTTTCAAAATTTTCTTTTTCTTTATTTTTCATTTTTCTTAAGTTCTATAGCATTAAATAGGACTATTTCCATTTTTAGATTATTTTTTATCACTTTTAGATTTATTTTTATAATTATTTTAAGTTTAATTAGGTTTTAATCATTTTTAATCATTTTTAGAGTTTTAAAAATAGTTTTAATAGGTTTTAATTTTTAGAAAATTACTTTTTAGTCTTATAATAATATAAGTTGAGTAATTATTCAATAAAATCATATTTTTGACATTTGAATTAATTAAATTTAATTTTAGGGCTTTAATTAGCATTTAAAATTAATTATTTAATTAACAAAAGGTTTTAAAATATCTTTGTTGGATTTTTATCTTTATTTATATTATTTTAGACTTGTCTTTTTATTTTTGATATTTTGTTTTTGGTTTTAATAATTTTTAATTTTAGTGGTTTTTCTATGGTTTTACGTTTTCGTTTTTTAAGTCATAGTGTAATTTCCAAGAAACCGTCATTCCATCTTCTCAATATTAATCTCAAAGAAATACAAGTTAATTCACAACACCATACCTCCTCGAGAACGAACTCACTTTTAGGGTCATTCACACACGGTTTTCCTAAATCGTCGTGCACGCTTACCCTATTTACGCTCTTTGTTTTCCTAAACAAGAGTTGTGTTTCTACAACAATCATCATGCCTTGTTTTTGGCAAACATCACATTTTTTAACCATATCGTGAGCGTCACGATATATGGAGGGCCAATAAAATCCCGAGTCAAACACTTTTTTGGCGGTGTAGTTGGGACCAAAGTGACCACCGGTGGGTCCTTTGTGGCAAGCATTAAGGATTTCCGACGCTGCCGGTCCGTCAACACATCGGCGAATAATCAGGTCGGCACATTGTTTGAATAGGTAAGGGTCGTCCCAAAAGTAAGTCTTGATATCGGTGAAGAACTTTTTCTTTTGTTGGGACGTCAACCCTTCCTTGAGAATTCCACCCGCCAAGTAGTTTGCAAAGTCCGCAAACCACGGGGTTTCATTCGGCTTCGAATTTATAGACATTAAGGTCTCCAAGGGAAAAGAATCATTGATTTCTTTATTCGGATGATCCCCTTGGTAAGGATCCTCAAGTCTGCTGAGATGGTCCGCGGCTAGGTTTTCTACTCCTTTCTTATCACGAATTTCGATTCTAAATTCCTGGAGCAGCAAAACCCAGCGAAGAAGTCTTGGTTTGGAATCTTGCTTTGTCAACAAGTACATCAGCGCGGAATGATCGGTATACACGATGGTGGTGGAAAGGACAAGATAGGGGCGGAATTTTTCAAAAGCATAGACAACAGCTAAAAGCTCTTTTTCGGTTGTCGTATAATGCAATTGTGCCCCAGTCATTGTCTTGCTAGCGTAATGGATCGGTTGGAAGTGTTTGTTCACTATTTTTCCAAGAACCGCTCCAATAGCAAAATCACTAGCATCGCACATCAACTCAAAGGGCAGCTCCCAATTAGGGGTAACCAAGACGGGTGCCTTAGTTAGCTTATCCTTAAGCGAGTTGAAGGCGTCAAGACACTCTTTGGAAAAGATAAAAGAAGTATCTTTTTCCAAGAGGTGGGTCATCGGGCGAGCGATTTGAGAAAAATCTTTGATGAATCGACGGTAGAAGCCCGCATGACCCACGAAACTTCTCACACCCTTCACGGTTGAAGGTGGAGGCAACTTTGCGATAACATCGACTTTAGCACGGTCAACTTCAAGACCGGCTTTCGAGATCTTATGTCCAAGCACGACGCCTTCTTTTACCATAAAATGGCATTTTTCCCAATTTAGAACTAAGCGAGTGTCTTCGCACCGCTTAAGCATACGTTCCAAATTGGCAAGGCAAGAAGAGAAGGAATCCCTGAAGACCGAGAAATCATCCATGAAGACTTCCATGGTTTGTTCAACCATGTCATGGAAGATGGCTAACATACACCTTTAGAAAGTCCCGGGCGCATTACATAAGCCAAAAGGCATTCTTTTGTAAGCAAAAGTGCCATAGGGACAAGTGAATGTAGTCTTCTCTTGATCTTGGGGATCGATGGGTATTTGAAAATAACCCGAGAAACCATCAAGAAAGCAGTAATATTCATTACCCGCTAATCGTTCAAGCATTTGGTCCATAAAAGGTAGAGGGAAATGATCCTTTCTCGTGGCATCATTGAGTTTGCGGTAGTCTATACAAACTCTCCACCCAGTAACGAGACGAGTGGAAATTAACTCGTTGTGTTCATTGGGAACAACGGTTATTCCGCCCTTCTTGGGCACACAATGGATTGGACTAACCCATGGTGAATCCGAAATAGGGTAAATCATACCCGCATCAAGAAGTTTGATAACCTCTGTTTTGATGACTTCATGGATTTTTGGATTCACCCTTCGTTGGCTTTGAATTGTGGGCTTAAAGTCGTCCTCCATGAGAATTTTGTGTGTGCAGAAGTGAGGATCAATTCCACGAATGTCCGAAATCTTCCAAGCAATAGCCTTCTTATGAGCTTTCAGCACGGCAACGAGGCGAATCTTTTCTTCATCTTTCAAATCCGTCGCAATAATGACGGGCGACTTCTTGTTGTCGTCAAGGAACACGTACTCGAGATGTGGCGGCAACTCCTTAAGTTCCAAATCCGGAGGATTTTCGACGGGAGGCGTTTTCAAAGTCGTGGCATCGATAGCAATAACCGTGGGAGATGGAGGAGAAGGATTGTCTTCAGTGAGAAGATTGTCAAAGAAATTCATGTCTTCATCCCCCTCGGTGGGAGAATCATTAGTAGCTAAATTCGCATCTCCCATGGTATCTTCAAGATTGTTCCAAAATAAATCACTATCTCCAAATAGAGACAACGATGAATCAATAGAGGACACGGTCTCAACATTGGGAAGAGAGGTAGGAATACTTTTGCAAGCATCATTAAAGTGTTCTTCACAAGCCTCATCAAGAACGTCAATACAATTAACGCTCTCATATGAATAAGGCTGTTTAGACAACTTTCCCATGTTGAAGACTACTTTATCGTCACCCACTCTCATGATAAGCTCACCGGCTTCAACATCAATGAGAGTGCGACCGGTCCTTAAGAATGGACGACCAACAATAAGTGGCACACGGGGGTCCATCTCGTAGTCGACGACAACAAAATCAGCAGGAAAGGTGAATTTGTCGACTCCTACAATGACGTCTTCGGCTATCCCCACTGGATAAGCAACCGTACGGTTAGCTAATTCCAAAGTCATTTTGGTGGGGACTAGCTCTGGGAGAGATAATTGCTTCCAAACACTTAAAGGCATGAGATTAATACTGGCACCTAGATCGGCTAGGGCCATGCAATTCTCTACTCCCGGGAAATTGCAAGGGATAAGGAAACGACCTGGATCACCAAGCTTGATTGGCAATTTCCTTAAGAGCACTGCAGAGCAATTCTCATTAAGTTGGGTGTTGGCAATATCGAGGAGCTTTTCCTTGTCGCTCAGAAGGTCTTTAAACATTTTCGCATATTTAGGCATGTGAGCGAGAGCCTCAGCGAAGGAGATATTGAAATTCAATTGTTTGAACATTTTAAGGAAGTTCAAAACCTGAATATCATCCTTGCTCTTTTGCTTCTCTTTCCTCAACATAGATGGATAAGGTATATTGGAAGAAGAGGAAGGCTTTGGAAGAATAGGATCACTCACAACCACGGGTGGAGGAGGGGTAGAAGGAAGAGGTGAAGAAATTGGGGAAGGAGAAGGATGAGGAATAGGAGCAGGTGACTCGTTCTCCTTAGTCACAACCACGGGTGTAGGTATAGGAAGCTCGGGTTCCTTTGTACCTTTTCCACTTCGAGTAGTGATTGCTTTCATCTCCCCTCTTGGATTAGCAACGGTGTTACTCGGAAGAGTACCCGAAGAAGAGGGTTGACTACCTTGGAAGAAACTAGCCATCATGTTCCTCAGATCATTAGTTTGGCTATCCAACGTATTTCTCATGTCTGCTCTCAAATCGTTTCCTTGCTTGACCAAGTCTGCTTTCAAATTTCGCACTTCCTGTTGAAGATTTTCCACAATCACATCATTGGTCCTCATGTAAGTTGCAACCTCTTGGTGTAATGCAGTGGTGGTTTGGTTGGGAGGAGCATTGTATGCAGGTGGTTGGTAAGCAGGTTGTTGGTAGACTTGATTGTTACGTTGAGGTGGTTGTTGCTGCTTGTGAGGAGGGATGTATGGTTGTCGAGGTTGTTGTTTTTGTTGAGGAGGGCGATTAAGGTTTTGTTGTTGGTTTGAGTTGGTAGGAGGGAAACCAGGTGGTGAAAGATAGTTATTGGAGCGGTAGCTAAGCAAGTTACGGTCACCTTGAGGTCTAGCTTGATAAGCAGGTTGAGGATAGGTGCCATATGCCGCATTCACATTCTCAGCAGGGTAGTCTTGGGTGGCGGTACAAGTTGTGTAAGAGTGAGGACCACCGCATATCTCACAAGGTTGGCTGACAGCGTTCACTTGAGCGTTTTTGGCGATGTTGCTGTTGTTGTTGCTCACGGTGTGGGTGACAAGCGATTCAAGAAGCACAGTGATTTTGTCTAATCGCTTGTCGCTGTCACTAGTGCTAGCACTAGCGACATTGGTCCTAACACTCTTGGTTTGCACACGATATTTATTCTCAATGATGTCCCAAGCAGCATTGGAAGTCTTAGCCAATAGATTACCCCCCGAGGCACTGTTCAGTGAATCTTGGTCACTCATGCTTAAACCATTGTAAAAAGTATTGATTTGATGTACTTTGGTAAAACCATGTTGTGGGCATTTTCTTAAAAGATCTTTAAAACGATCCCAAGATTCACTGAACGACTCATCGTACTTTTGTTCAAAATTTATGATCTCATTCCGCAAAGCGGTAGTACGAGAGGGTGGAAAAAAGTAATTGATAAACTTTGTTTCCAAATCCGTCCACGAGAGAATACTCTGTGGCGGTTCCTTAGCAAGCCAATGCCGGGCTTGTCCCTCTAAAGAAAAGGGAAAAAGTTGTAACCTTATAACCTCTTGTGGAACGCCATTGAATTTGACCGTGTTGGTGAGTTGTAGAAATCTCTTGATGTGGTTGTGTGGATCATCAATGGTACGTCCCAAGAATGGTTGAGCGGAGACCATCTGGATAAAGCCTGATTTTAGCTCGAAATTGTTGGCGGCAATTGGTGGTATAACAATTGGATCCGTGTTGCCATCTATATGAGCTTGCAGCAGTTCAATCATCGGGCGATTATCCGGAAGGGGCTCATTGTTGTTATTGTTCATGTTGTTGAAAGGTGGGTTGTTGTTATTATTATTGTTTGGAGGTGGTACACCGGCCATGTCTAAGGGATCGAGAGGCTCGGGCTCTTGATATGACGTGGATCGAGTGCGCATACACCTGCAAAAGAACGAACAAATAAAAACAAAGCAAAAATATTTTTGGTTTTTATGTTTTTTAAAATTTTTTTTGTGTATTTTTGAAGATTTTATATTTTTTTATGATTTTTGAAAATTTTTATGATGAAAAAGTAACGTTCACGAGGAACGGATCCCAAAATCCAAGTTCTCACAAAAAACTTTTGATCTTAACGAGAAGAGCCGGCAGCGGCGCCATTTGATACAAGAGATTTTTCTATGGGTTCAAAATAATTCTCGGAATCCTCTAGAATTGATCTCAGTTTAAAGTGGAATGATTTGTTCTTGGTGACAAAAAGGGGGTTTAGTTTTCTAATCTACTAAACAGGGAAATCAATAAAGAAAGATTTAAACTTGAAACAATCAACAATTAAAAAGCAACACTTGAATTAAAACTGGAAAATACCCTACTGAAAAAGTATCCTAGACGGAATAAATCCTATACGGAAAAACACAATCCTATGCGGAATAATAATGTCCTATGCGGAATAAATGCTCTTATGCGGAATAAATTGCCTATGCGGAAAAGTAAGCACCTATGCGGAATGAATGTTCTATGCGGAAAGATTGGGCTACTCGGAATATATTTTTGAAAACTCCTATTCGGAAAGTTTTGAAGGAAAGCCTTACTCGGAATGTTTTATATTCCGAATAAACAAGAAACAGAAACACTACTCGGAATAATTTAAGAATTCCGAATAACCACAATCCCAGATTCCCTATTCGGAATCTGGGGAAACTCAGTTCAGTGGAAAGCGAAGAACAGGGGACACGGGTTTTAATCGAAATCAAACCAAATACTCAAAAAGGTTTTTCCAAATCAAACACAAATCATTTAAATACCATAAGTAATAAATCCCACCAATAAAAACACTAAATCAACAACTTTTTAAGATCAAACTTGAATCAAATAAAAAACTTAAGAACTTGCAATAGAAGATGATGAAGATCAAGATGAATGAAAAGATGGAATTAAAGGATTAATATAAAGGTAACAAGAGTAAAGATTAAACACTTACAAGATTGAAAGAAAAATGAAAAATCACCAAACACCCTAATGGTGTTTGTGATGAACCGAACCTAAAAAAACTGGGAAAAAGAAAATGAAAGCTAACTCCCTAAAATGTGAAGGGAAATTCTATTTATAGTTCTAGTGGTTGGTTGGTGAGTGGGCTTTCTCCCTTTCTTCTTGTCTTCTCGTCTTTTCAGGAAAGTTGACATTTTCGATTCTGACTCGGGATTTGTCGTCGATTAAATTCAACTCGTCTTTTAATTTCTTCGTTAAATAGACTTGAGTTTCTTCGACATATGTAAATCTTCCATCTTTTGTCCTTTTCTTCGATAAATCTTCAAATAGGCCCATTGACTTCAAATCTTTTGCATCTCTTGGACAATAGACTTCGTCTTTAGTCTTTTTCCTTGATAAAACCCGTGCAATCCCATGTTTTCTTTAATATTCATCCGGTTAGCTCTGAAAACACGATAAACACAAAAACCACGCATAATTCCAAACAAATGATATTAAATATGTGTTTTGGTCTCGTTTTAGCCCGAATTAAGTGGTAAAAGGATGGGTGTTTACACACCTATCAATTCGCCACCATTTCTTTACGGATAATGTTCAAAAGGGGAACATTTCGATTAAGAAGGTACGCTCGGTAGAAAACTTAGCCGACATCTTCACTAAGCCACTTAAGAGGGAACTTTTAATTATTTGCGTCTAAGTCTAGCTTTGATGGAACATATACTTTAATTGCGTATTTTGTTAATTGAGTCTTTTTCTCTTTTGATTTTTTTCATTCTTTGAGTTATCGAGTCTCTTAAACTTTTTTTGAAAATTCCTCTCCTCTTTTTCAAAATTCTCAAAGTTCTTCCGAAGATGGTCGAGAAATGTTTTTGCATTGTTAATTCAATTTAAAAACGTTTTTCATTTCTTTTTGCTATTGATATCGAGCATACATAATTCATATGTATGAGTCTCTCAAATATAGCAAGAACAAAATTGAACTATAGAGGAACATTGTATCATGACTATGTGTCTAGATTAACACACCTCCAATATCGATTTTATTTTAAATCCATATATCTTGGTCAAAATCTTTTTTGTTGAGTTCTTGTGTGTTTCTTAGTCTTTTATTTCTTTTTATCACGTGTCTATGATGAGTTAGACTAGAAAATTAGAATTTGTTGAATTGGGAAATTCCCCTCATCCTCCAAAACACAACCTCCAGAGGTGGTTCTCTAAATAACCCACAACTCCATATATATATGGAACAGCATGTAGAGATAAGGAACCGCGGACAGAGACCTCAAATTCGAGTTTTCTAAAACTCCAAATTTGCTCCAACACTTTTTTGAATCTTTATTTCAAAACTTTGACCATCCCAAAATTATATTATGCTTTCTCTACTTAACCCTAAGAATTTTACATTCTTTCTCAAATCAAAATGTCTTATTCACCAAATGAAAGACTTGATTCTCCTCCATTTTCCCCAATCTCTTTCAATCCAAATTCACCATGAACACTCAAAGTCATATTTATTCTTATTCTAAGAATATTGATTGTGGAATTTCTTCTTTTCCACCACTACCATGTGACAACCCTGGTTTTGAGGTTCGTCACTTAGTTTTATTTTGTGCTAGTTGCGTGTCTTTACGTGTTTATGTGCTTATTGGTGCGTATAGATTGTGGTTTTGATATCGTTTCCGGTACGGGGTACCTTTTGAGTGAAACGATGTGTGATGACTTCATGTTCATGAGTTCACATGGTAGTGAGTCTGAAATGAGATGGTGTTATTTAGTGGTTTTACGTATACTGTATTATAGAAAATCGTATTTTTACGATTTACGGTTTAGCATTTAGAGGTCTCGGAGTAGGTAATTAGTCATATGGATATTTTTCGGGATGGTTTTAAGTCATTTAAGACTTAGTTATAAAGTTTATTTCAAAATTTGAGATTTTTTGTAAAAGTGTATATTTTACGTCTTTTACGGTAAAACGTGTAAAAACTGACTAGTTTTACGGTTTTGAGGTTTTGGAGGCTTTAGGAGCTGAAATAAATTAAGGAAAATTAAGGTATTATTAATAACTTAATAAAATATAATAAAAAGAAAAAAAAACGAATTTTAAAGGGGTGTTGGGTCGGTTTGGACGCAAGGAAGAAAGGAAAAAAAAGGAAAAAACAAGAAAAAGGAAAGGGGTTTTTGGGTTGGGCTAGGAATGGGTTACCACACCCTATATATTGTTTTATTAACAACCAAAATTCATTATTTTTCTCTTGGGACAAATAAAATTCGTGAGTTTCCACAAAATTAGGGTTCTTCATATTTTTTTTTTGGGGTTTTCATAAATCAAAGGTAAAGTCTTTAATCCCTTTTCAATTAATGATGTCTTAGTCATCTTATGATGGATTTAGGTTAGGGTTTAATTTAAAAACAGCAAATTAATGTATATTAATGGTGTTATAATGATTACATAAATTAGGGCTTGTAATTTGTGGGATTAGGGTTAATTAATGAGGTTAATTTTGTTAAACCCGTTTTTAAAAACTGGGCAGAATTTTGAGTCAATTGTTTTGATCATATTGGGAGTTCTATAAACTCTTATTTTGCGATCCAAGTATCCCTGAAAAATTAAATGAAGTGGCTTTCTAATTCAAGAAATGAGAACTAAATTGGAGGTCAGGAAGTGGGTAAAAAACAGGTTACAACAGTCGGAGGTCAAAACAGTTTTGAAGTCAGCCTGTTTTCTTTTCAAGTTTTGGGTTGTTTGGGGTACATAGGGTTGCATTGGGATCTTCTAACGAACATGAGAGATGGTTTATATATTGTAGTAAGTATCTGCACTTGGGCTAAGGTTTTGGTTTAGGGTAAGACCCCCTAATCATAACAAACTTTTTGTATGTTTAAAATCAGTAAATCTGAAATGACAAAAGTATATATATATATATATATATCGTGGCCTTAACAGTAGCTTTAAGGTTAGGGCAAGTGGGAGGTGTTATCTTACATATGTAAGGGTATGAATATTCCTTTTACATAAACCATGAGTATGTTTAAGTGGACGTTTGACTTAAAGTTTGGAGACCTATAATTGGGAGTGTTTTGTGTAAAATATGAACGAGATAGTTATTAAACTTAAACAAGTTAAGGACTTGTTAGGGAAGGGTAATGGGGTGTTTAGAGCATATAAATGGGGTATTTATATGGGAGTAGGCTAGATGTCCATCATAGGTTGATGAGCCATCTTAGTGATTGGTTCATGTATTGATTGCGTGTTTTTGGTTTGTTAGCTTGTTGCTAGTGCGTGGACTTTTGGAGAAGCAATCAGGTGAGTTTCATAGTCCCATGTTTATTATTGATTTTAACTTCCAGATGGGATGGAAGAGACACTGTATTGAGTTATTTTCTAAATTGATGTTGTGAATGTTTTTGTGATTTGAGATGGACTTGTGTGTACATTATGTGATTAACTGCTATGTGATTCTTGATTGTGTATGATTTGGATCGGGGGACACGTGCCGTCTCAGTTATTGTGGTTTGACAAGGTAGGGGCCTTGGGATAGGTACATAGCGTGATCGTCTATGGGACCAATGGATAATGACAAGGTAGTGGCCTTAGGATAGGTACATAGTGTGATCATCTATGGTACCATGGTGTTTGGTAAGGCTGAGGGCCTTGAATTTTGGTTTGGTATGTTTGATCTTGAATGTTAGTTGTTAATACATTTTGTAACACATTGTCCATATGTTATTGTGGTGATGGTTGTTATTCACAGCTTATACTGATTTGGCGTTAGAGTCTAAACCTATGACTCTCACCAACATTATGTTGACGTGTTTTAGTGTCTCTTTCAGGTGTGAATGTGGTTAAGCTTGAGGATAGAAGTGGCTAGACTTGGATGCCTTAGGATTGCGTATAGAAGGAGATCCTCGTTCCTTCTTAGTTTATTTTTATGTGTTTTGTATAGTGATACTATGAACCTATATGTTGTTTGTTAGTGTTATTTGTTTGTTGATAGGTGTGTAAACACCCATCCTTTTTACCACTTAATTACAATAATAACCGAGCCAAAACGTGTATTTTATGTCATTTATGTCGGAATTATGCGTGGTTTGTGTTTTTGTTGTGATTTAGGACGAAAAGGTGAAAAGTGGAGAAAACACGGGCATTCACGGGCTTTTATCGAAGAAAAAGATGAAAGACTAAGTCAAGAAGTCAAGAGTGCAAAAAGAACGGAAGTCCAAGACCAATTCTGAAGATTTATCGAAGAAAAAGTCAAAAGACGGAAGTTTACTTAAAGCCGAAGAACTCAAGCCTTATTTATTGAATAATTAAAAGACAAGTTCAAAGAAATTCCGAGAAAAAGTCATTAAAGTCCAAGATTTAAGAAGATTAAAAGGCTTAAGGACTTAAGTGTGCAATTAAGGAAAAATGAAAGAGGGGAGGAAGCTTCCTAAGCACTCCCTAATCCTCCCCTATATATAGATTAGGATTTCATTTCATTAGTTTTTGTTGGATAGCTTGACAAACTATTTTTTACACTTTAATTTTGTGCACCTTTAATTTTCATGTTCATTTAAATTCCTTGTCTTGCACCTTAATTACATTTAATTTCAAGTAAGTTTCCTTTTAATTATTGTCAATCTTTACTTTATGGTTTGATCTCCTATCTTCCTTTCTTTAATCTTTATGTTTATTTGTTCATGTTCATGTTCTTATTTTTATTGATTTGATTAAAGTGGGTTTTGATTATTGTGGTTAGTTTTGTTATTTTGATTGTTTTGGATTTTTTGATTATCATTAGTAGATGTTTTGTGATTAGTTTAATTTAATCTTGTGGTTGATTTTGATTAGTTTTTATCTTGATCCGTATTATTTCCTTTCTCCTTGTTCTTCGTGTTTTCTGTTACTGTATTTCCAGCAGATATTCCGGATCAAGCCCAGCTATTCCGAGTGAAGGAGTTTGTGCAAGATTATTCCGTATCAAGGGTGTTCATCCGGAATATTAGACATTCCGGATCAATAGTGCTTATTCGGAATAATTTATTATTTCGAATAAAGCATTTCATTCGGAATATCCAAACATTCCGGATCAGCCTTTTATTCCGGATCAACTGAATATTCTGAATCAAGGAGTCATTCCGGATCAAGGAACTTTATTCGGAATAATTAATTATTCTGGATCAAAGACTTCATCCGAAATCTTCAACATTCCGGATCAAGGAAGTTATTCCGGATCAAGCACAACATTCCAGATCAAGGCTTTATTCTGAATCAAGACTTTATTCCGGATAAGTGACATATTCCGGATAAAGGATTTATTTCGGATCAAGGGTTTTGGTCAATATTCCGAGTGAAGAAGAACATTCCGAACGAAGGTGACATTCCGGATGAATGTTTATTCCGAACGAAGGTTTATTCCGGATGAGCTATTTTTCAGGTTCTTTTTAGTTTCTGTTTTTAATTTTTAATTTTCAAGCTTTATTTTTCCCGCCTCTTTACTTAGATGAACTTTAAGTTTACTTGCCTTAGATTTATTTTAGCCTTGCCTTCGTTTTAAGTTTTAGTTGCGTCTTAAGTTTGCCTTAGATATATTTAAGTTTGCGTTATTTACTTTTAGTGCCTTTTAATTTTCGTCACACTTTTAAATACTTGTCATTTACTTTAAATTAGACTTAGATTTACTTTAACGTCATTTTCATTTACGTTTTTGCACTTTTAATATACTACAACGACACAACTATTTGTTCCACCAAAGAACAGCTGAGTCGCATAGTTAACCAGGATCAATTCGATTAGACATACATCAACAAATCTTTTTACCTGGCCAAAAGTCATGTATCAAATGGCGCCGCTGTCGGCTCTTTTCGTAAAGATTAACGGTTTTCTGTGAGTGACGCGTTGCTTTTTGGGATCCGTTCATCCGTGAGCGTTATTTTCTTGCTTAAAAATTTCAAAAAACCATAAAAATTAAAAAAATTGTTAAAAAACCATAAAAATTAAAAATTTCAAAAATCCAAAAAGATTTTATTTTTATTGTGTATATATATTGTCTTTGCGTTTGGTATTGTTTTCTTTTGCCTTTGTAGGTGTATGCGTACTAGATCTTCTAATTATCAAGAGCCCGAGACTCGAGAAGATTTAAGTATGGCAGGTGCCCACAACAAAAATAATCCACCACACCTCAACAATAACAACAATGTTCTTCCACAACCCGATCTTCGGACAATGGAGGAGCTTTGTCAACCTACCATGTTTGGATGAGGAGGACCAATTGCGCCGATGAAAATCACGGCTCCTGAGTTTTCGTTGAAGCACCACATGATTCAGCAAGTGCAAACAAATCCTTTTCGAGGAATGCCTGATGATGATGCCAACAAACACCTCGACAAATTCATTACAATCACTCAAAGCATGAAGTTGCCCGGTGCCACAATGGATGTTCTTCGCCTACAACTCTTTCCACATACTTTATCACACCACGCCGAGAAATGGTTTGATCATCTTCCAAAGAATTCTATTCATACTTGGGATGACATGACTCAACGTTTTTTGTCGCGCTACTTTCCACCATCCATGGTTACGAGCCTTCGCAATCAAATCAGCGGTTTCATGCAAGAACCCGGTGAATCTCTTTTTGATGCTTGGGAAAGATATAATGTTTTGATTGATCGTTGTCCAAACCACAACATGCTCCCTGTGACCTTAATAGATAATTTCTACAACGGATTGACTTTTCGAGATCGTGATACGATTAATGCAGCCGCCGGTGGCACATTTATGAAAAGGAGACCCGAGGAGTGTAGAGAGCTAATTGAGAACATGACTACTCACCACAAAAATTGGGATTCCTCCGCTTCTTCAAGGAACAACCTGAGAGTCAATGTCTCTTCCACCGCCGCAAGCCCTGACATGACCGAATTCACCCGCATGATGACCGTAATGAACAAAAATATCTTGCTTCTCGCTACAAACCAACAACAACAAGTTAAAGTGGTTGCTAATCCTTATGAAACATGCGGCGGTCCTCACCCATACACTGATTGTCCTTCTAATCAAGGAAATACGGAAAATGTGTATGCAGCTTATGGTAATTATTCACCGGAAAATTACCAAGCTCGACCTCAAGGGGATAGAAATTTGCTGAGTTGTCGATCAAACAACTACCTTTCACCCGGTTTTTCTCCTCAAAACCAAAACCCCGCCAACAATTACAATAGAAGCAACCAAATCCCACCAAGAGCTTCTAATCCTTATCACCCACCCGCTCAACAAGCCCCACCCATCAATCAAGATGTTGAAGCCTTAATGAGAACCCAAGGTGAGCAAATCAAGAATCTGCAGATCCAAATTATCAATCTGAATGGGGATATCACCAAGCAAGGGAATGACATTAGATCCGAGCTTCGAGATAATATCCAATCCTCCTTCAGTAATCAAATGAATGATTTGAAGAATATGCTGGCTAGTTTCTTTCCCACCACTCAACCCTCTTCTTCGAGTTCTCTACCTTCAAACACCGTCACCAATCCACGAGCGAATGTGAGTGCTATTACTACTCGTAGTGGAGTTACCATAGTAGGACCACCTATCCCGCCCCCATCATCTACACCTCCTCCACCACCATTTATCCCTACTCCTCCTACACCTAGTCTTAGTACACCATTACCGTCTCCGCCTCGTCATGACGATGTCCCCAAGAAGAACCCTTCAACATCTCAACCTTTACCTGTTACACCCTCACCACCCAACCCCAACATCCCATATCCTTCTCGTATAGGCAAGACCAAAATGCTAACCTAGGACGACTGTCAAATGTCAAATTATTTGAAGATGATCTCTCAAATGAATTTCAACATTAGCCTGGTTGAAGCACTTGTCCATATGCCGAAATTCGTCAAAGCATTTAAGGAATTGCTTAACAAGAAGGAGAAGCTGATTGAGCTCGCCAACACGCGCTTAAATGAAAACTGTTCTATACCTTCCGGAAAAACTTGGAGATCCCGGTCGTTTTGTGTTGCCTTGCATTTTCAACAAAACCGAAGAAATTACTGCCCTAGCTGATCTCGGGGCCAGTATTAATCTTATGCC
The DNA here is from genome assembly GCA_025667525.1 of Glebionis coronaria. Lineage (NCBI taxonomy): Eukaryota > Viridiplantae > Streptophyta > Magnoliopsida > Asterales > Asteraceae > Glebionis > Glebionis coronaria. Next base: position 200,737 of record JANFOE010000887.1, read on the forward strand.
TTTGAGTGTTTGGAAAACACTATAATTACCCGGCCTTACTCCAACAAGGATGACTCTTGAGCTTGCAAATCGCACACTCTCTAACCCCGTTGGTATTGCCGAAGACGTGTTCATTAAAGTTGGCACATTTACTTTCCCGGTCGACTTTGTCTTTGTTGATTACGAAATGGACCCACATATTCCTTTAATAATTGGTCGGCCATTCTTAAGAACCGGACGAGCTCTAGTTGATGTTGCCGAAGGTGAGTTAATCTTAAGAGTCGGGGATGATGCCCAAGTTTTTAAAATGGGGAAGCTTACAAGCAAATCCTATGGACGAGAATCAGCGAATATGATCAATGTGCTCGATGATTTTTTCATCTACAACAATCCTCTATTCGAGTCTTGCATTGATAATCCACTTTTTCAAGATGATGTGCATGATTCTCTCTCAAATTTGGAACCTTCACCCATTTATGATTCTCCACCGATCTTTGATGCTTATGATGATGATTCTAGCTCAGATTCGGATGATTTTGATGATTGTACCTCCGAGTATCCCGACATGCCCATTTATAATGATTTTGATGAGGCCGATACTCTTTCGAGTGATTCTTCACATGATGAAGATCCTCCGCCATCACTTGATCATACTTTGGATGATTACTCATTTGAGGAAGATTTCTCGGCTTTTCTCAATACTTACTTCCCTCATGAGAGTGATGCACCTCCTTTGGACTTTGATAATTATGGTCTTGATCCTACTTTGGATTTGAAGAAAATTCTTTCAAAGGAGAAGCAACCGGACGACACCAGCATCCGCAGCACGTATGAGTTAACACCTCTTTGTCCACCTTCTGAGGACGAGGTTGTGCATTTTCTTCGCGGATCATCTTCAAATTCTACTAAGCCTGAGTGCTATTTTCCCTTAAAGGAAAAGGTGTTCGACCCCGGTATCGATATTATGCAACCATCTCAGTATCCGTCTGATGAAATAAAAGGAAATATCTTTGGAACTTATGGAAATCTGCTTGCACCACTTCACCCTTGCTACCACCGTGCTCCATCTTTGCTTAAGGGAACCTTGCCTACTTTTCTTTGGCTTGCCTTCTTCGCCTTAAGCTTGTGCTATTTGATGGACGAAAACTATGTCTTTGATCCCGGTGGATATGTTTCATGCTTCTTCCTATGATAATCAAGGTCGAGTCAGGCTCACGACTCGGTTAACAAAACTAAGCGCTTCTTGGGAGGCAACCCATGTATCTATCTTTTATCTTTCTTTATCCTAAGTGCACGGGAGACCCGTTGGTGTTTGCTATTTCCTCTCTTCTACTATTCAGGGATTCGAGCGCTCAATAATCCACTCTTGCTGATTTTTGACGACCCGTGATTTCGTTGTTTCCGTCTTCCCGGTTCTATCCTAAACTCTTTTTGATTCACTATTTTATATTTCCCAATATTAAAATAGAAATCTCTTTAGTTGTCTTTTCCTTAGTGAGATTTAAACAAAGTGCACAATGTCCTAAGTGTAGGGGAGTTTACTCCCACATGCTTAAACATTAAGGATGATGTAGTAAAATACGACCTTTAGGAAAAGGAAGTACAAATAGTGGTAAGCGTTAAGTGTCGGTTTAGGAAAACCGAGCACCAATGACCAAGCAAGTTCGTTTCCCAAGGAGGCAAGTGCGTTGTGTTGAGAGTTGATATATGATGTTTGTGATTATGAAGATTTATGAAAGAAATGAGATTAGAAAAGAAGAGACGGTTACGACTACGAATTAAACTACGACGAAAAAGGGCGTAAACGTAAAACCGTAAAAAAAATGACAAAAATAAAAATTTTCAACCTAAAAATTAATTATAAGCTAAAACAAGTCTAAAATAATATAAATAAGGAATAAAATCCAATAAAAATATTTTAAAACCTTTTATTAATTTAATATTCAATTTTAAATGCTAATTAAAGCCCTAAAATTAAATATAATTAATCAAAATGTCCAAAATATGATTTTATTGAACAAATAACTTACTTATATTATTCAACAACTAAAAAGTATTTTTTTGTATTTTTAAATTACTTTTTACTATTTTTAAATTACTTAAAACTCTTTTAAAATTAAAATAATTATAAAAAATAATAAAATAATGCTAAAAATAATCTACCAATTTTAAAAATCCTATTTTACTCTAATGAACAGTAGAAAAATGAAAAATCTTGAAAAATATTAAATTTTCCACTAAATGACAAAACTAGCTTAATTAAAACCCTAATTAACTTAAATTAATTATAAAATTAATTAAAAAGGTGAACAGTAACTAATTTTTAAACCAAAAACCTTAAAATATTATTCTAAGTTCAGAAAAATTGATTAAACCTAAAAATATTACTTTTTGGCACTAAAAGACAAAAACAGAAACTTTAAAATTAATTAAAAATAGCTAAATAACCTAAAAATTACTAAATGAACAGTAAATAAAAATTTTATTAATCAGAAAAATCCTAAATTAAATAAGAAAAATAATGGCACTGGTTTCAAGGTCTAATTCCACTTTTTGGGCACTAAAGACAAAAAAGGAAGAAATCAGATAGTGACATGTGCTGGACTTTTGTCCTTTAGCTCAGCAGTGGTAAAAAGGACACTAGCAGTGGGAAAGGAGTTCCCACTGACAGTGTAAATTTTTGGTTTGATTTTCAATAAGCTTAGGAAAGCTTATTTTGATAGCTTATTTGGGACAATAAGGCACCCTTATACTCTTTGGAGTATAAGGAGTCAATAAGCACACAAAAATCAAGCAGTCACTTAACAAAATAAGCACCAATTAAGCTTACAAGTTTCTGATTAAGCCAAGAGTAGTCTGATGAACAGTAAACACAATTTTCATGCACAAATCCGGATTTCAAGAGCCTTAAGCTTGCATACAAATCCACAATCTAGCATACAACTGATTCACAACTCTAACACAACCTATCTCCTAACAATCTACCAAGTTTGAAGGTCAAATCAACACAAAATCATGCACAATATGCAGTTTTCTGATTTTAGCTATGTTTTACCTTTTTAAGCATGCAAATTGTTTAAAACCTGCTCAAACTAAAACCAAAGACCATATAGCACTCAAATATAACCTAGGTGATGTTTCTAGACAAGTTTTAACATGCAATTTTATCACAAATGCCTGCTGATCCCTTGACCCAAACACCCCTTTAATTCAGTAAACACAAATTTCAACAAGCAAACCTAAACAAATCTACCCAAATCTGATTCAAAGCTATCTAAACATGCATGTAAACACATAAGAACACAACTCAAACAACTTAAACACACAATCTAAGCAGATTCATGCAAAATCACTTAGACTACAAATTTTTCAGAAACTTAAAAAAATAAAAGGGAAATGAAAGCTACCTTGTTTGGCTTACTTCCAAGCCCAACAGTGGCTGATAAGCCACCTTCAATACACCCGGGTGTATGCTGACAATGATCAACTCTTCTTAACAAACCTGTTTAAGAAAATCAAAAGGGGAAAAAAACACAAATGCTATAAACTGTTTACTTTTCTTTCTTTCTTAAAATCTTTCCACAACTTTACCAATGTTTAAAAACACTTAATAACACTTGATTAATCCAGATTAAACAGACTTGAAACAAAATCTTAACAAGAATCTCACTTTTCAGAAAAACTTGCAAAGATTTGAAAATTTTTAAAAACAAACAAACTTGAAGACAAATTAACTCAGGAAAGAAAACAACTTAAAACATTAATGCTGGAAAGTAAATTTGGTTCTCAGTCATATGTAGGGTAAACAAAGTTTCATTCATTCATAAAGAAAACGTTTTTACATAAAAACTGGAACAAGGAAATGCTAACAGGCTAGCATCCTTTATATAAGCAACTAAAGAGTATTCTAGAAATGAGAAACCCTAATAAGCTAATTCCCCAATCTGCCCTTGAAGATTTGACTGGAATCTTGGTCAAAAATGAGTCTTGTGACCTCTTGTACTGTTTACAGCTAGTAATCTTGATCTTGGCCGTTTATAAGGAACCTTTGGGACCAAGGAAGGAAATCCCACCACTAATCTTGTCGGGTTGGGGTTTTGTGTTGAAAGTGACGCTGCAGGGCATGCCCATGTGGGGTGTTGGGATGAGCTGGAGGTTGTTTTTGAAAGTGGGGAAGTGATGTTGATAGGTTGAATCATCAATCTGGAGGTTCTTATAGATTAACCATTTGATTAAGGGTTTAATTGAATTAGGGTTTAAGGGTGAGGGTGATGATAAACAAGCGTGTTTAAATCCATTTGGGTGGGTTAAGTATTTAAAAAACGTGTTTACCACCTTTTTTTTTGTAAATAAACAAGTTTAATTTAAGAAGGGTTCACAAGGGGTTTGTGATAGGGTCAAAAAAGAGGTTATGGACTGGTTGGTTTGGGTAGTGGACTGGCAGAGGTGACGTGTCAGTGTATAAGTGGAGGGTGAAGTTATGCTGTCTGGCCACTAATGGTCCCTGAACTCTCTTCACATCTTCATTTTGTATTATCAGCCCACAAAACCCATTTCCTTTGTATTTAACTTTCAGTACTTGTCATTTTTGGCACAATGTTTTTGCAATCTTGAAACAAGGACCATTTATGCAATATCTTCATTTTCCAAGGACTGAATTTGCCATATTTTCAATCTTCAAGGCTTTGACTTGTTGGTTGACTTCTTGGAGGACCATATTTGACAATTTAGATTTGATGAGGGACTAAATTTGCCAATTCTTCAAAGTTAAGGGTCCTTTTTGTAATTTTGACAAACTTTAGGGACCAAACTTGTAATTATGAAGATACAAGGGTATAAAGTGTCAATTCTTCAAACTTGGAGGACCAATCTTCAATATTCTTCAAATCTTCAAGGGTTTTCTTTGGAAAATTCCTCACTAGGGCTTGGTTCATCGTGCGGCTTCGTTTCCCGTGTTCGTTTTTGCGTGATTCTTGTGATCTTTTGTCATTTTCTCAATATCCGTACCTAAATTACACAAGCAACAAACACAAGCATATATTTGGGTATTTTGATGATATTTAATGCATTTTAAGTCCAAAAAGAACGATGAGACCATGTATAAAAGCCGTCTCATCACTCCCCCATACTAAACCATTGCCGTGCCCTCACGCAATGCTAGAATAAAGTATCGTAGCATCTCCAAAATTCATTTTATTCACTTTATTGGAATGATAAACTAGCTATACTACTACTATTACTACTACTTGTGTTATAGACATAATGTATGATTTTCATCGCAAAATGGGACGTTTAGGTTCATAGAATAAGAACACGTGAATGCTTCGTTAGAAATAATTTCATCGTCCTCGATTTTCACTTCAATTCCATGCTAAGCGTGCAACGAGATCATTGTCATTATAAGTTAGTAATGCTAACACTACTCATATGCCCTAATCACGTACTTATTCTCCCATTATTCCTAAGTTGTATCTCTTATATTTTATGATGTCTTGAATGTTTCACGAGGATACATTGTTTGACTTATGCGATAATAGAGATTTAGGTCTAAAAATAGAGTCCTAACGGTGTAACTAAGACCATCAAATCAATAACCCCTCCTAATAGACAACGATGTTAAAAAATTAAGTTGACAAGAAGAATCGATAAACACGGTTTTATAACGGTTTTGAACATGAGACTTATTACCAAGACTTTTATACGCCCCCTAACGGAAGGGCCTTATTATCTTTGGTTTACCTCCATCTTTTATTCAACTTCGCCATGAAGCTTTTATTATGACTTCGGTCTTGCCTTGCCTTTTATTATCCGCCTCATCGGTGGTTTTATTAGCCAAAGACGTATATCCTCACGCTAAAGCGAATTTTGGATCTTTAAAGCTTCGAAGATTAAGGCTTGATTCACTTCAATTTTGCATAGATTTTAGGCCTTGTGGGGCTTCAAATTGTTTGCTTGATTTAGGTGAGCACTTGAAATCTTATTATTAGGTGAAGCTTTCGATTATTCGGGTTGTCAATACTTCAAAACCGTGACGCTGGCGATACCTTAATGTCTTCCTAATTTAATTACACGAAAGCTACTAGAAAAGACTAGAAACCCAACAATCCTAACCAAACCGCTAAGTCAATATTTATTAAGCAAAAAATATTTACATGCGAAGGGAGAATAAGCAAACAATGAGAACACATGAGTTTTTGAAAGAATACGAGTACTCTACGTTTAGCATAGTAACTTATAATTAACTCTATCATTTCTCGTCCTCATTTAAGAGACTTAGCCTAATGTGTAGTTAAGGAATCAAAGCTAAGTGCTCAACACGCACGGTCGAGTCAAAAATTACTCTTATTCTCGCCATCGGAAAACCTACATTCGTGTCTTCAAACACTTATAAAATATGAGAAAAATTTTAAAATTTGGCCATTTTTAGCCTTATTTTGCAACAAAACGATAAACAAAAAGATAAACTTTGGAAAACGTGAAGGTTTGGCAAGGCAAGTATCTATTCACCCCCCATACTAAAGTTAAACATTGTCCTCAATGTTTCGAGTCTAGGGGTGCAAACACCCCCATACTAGAGACGTAGTCGAATGCCTAATCTAGCATGGAAAGGGTGTAACCAATAAGTAATAGCCGTTTATGAAGTGTGCTAAAAACCTAAGGTTAGAACAATAAAGGATATATCATGGATATTGAGAAATGTCTCCAAAGCAAACGATCGAGTGCTCTCATAAAACGAACACGAGAGGCTCCAATCGTGAAGATCATGATCTAAAAACCACAATGCACAAACAACCACGAAACAAAGGTTGGAAGGGCACGAATCCCCACACGTAAGCTACATTAGAAAGCGATAATATGTACATAGGATAAGCATGGGACTCCCCCACGAGGCACCTCGTTTTTGATTACCGAGTCATGAGCTCGACTCGATCCCCTCAATACTAATTATCATTGGGGAAGGTGACTTGGTCGAGGTAGTTCAAGGATGGAACTTCCCCACCAAAGTAGTGCTTCAACCTATGTCCATTCACCTTGAAGTTAGGACCATCATCTTGAGCTAGCTCGATGGTCCCATAAGGAAACACTTGAGTCACGGTGAATGGACCGGACCAACGGGATTTCAATTTACCGGAAAATATTTTCAATCTTGAATTAAAAAGTAAAACTTGATCCCCAATGTTAAAAACCTGGTTTTTAATTTTTGAATCATGCAACTTTTTAGTTTTCTCTTTGTAAATCAATGAATTTTCATAAGCAATATCTCTTAATTCATCCAATTCATTTAATTGCATTTTCCGGTGTTTTCCCGCGGTCTCCATGTCATCATTACAATGCTTTAGGGCCCAATAAGCCTTGTGTTCTAACTAGATAGGCAAATGACAATTCTTTCCATACACAAGCTTATAGGGAGTGCACCCAATGGGTGTCTTATGAGCGGTCCTAAAGGCCCATAAAGCATCGTCTAACTTATCCGACCAAGATTGTCGGTTTTCCCCCACGGATCTCTCCAAGATCCTCTTCAATGCTCGGTTTGAAACCTCGACTTGCCCACTCGTTTGTGGGTGATAAGCCGTAGAAAGACGATGTGTAACCCCATATTTCCTTAGAACCCTTTCGAATTGGTCATTACAAAAATGGGTTCCACGATCGCTTATGATAGCACGAGGGGTTCCAAACCTAGCAAACAAGCTTTTCAAGAACTTAACTACCACACGAGCATCATTAGTGGGCAAGGCCTTCGCCTCCACCCACTTAGAAAGGTAGTCAACCGCAACGAGAATGTACTTATTACCACGAGATGATGGGAACGGCCCCATAAAGTCTATGCCCCAAACGTCAAAGATCTCACATACTTGAATGATATTTTGTGGCATTTCATCTTTTTGTGAGGCTTTTCCTTGTCGTTGGCATGAATCACAAGACTTCACAAGATCTTGTGCATCTCGGTAAATAGTAGGCCAAAAGAAGCCGGCATCAAACACCTTTTTAGCCGTGAGATTAGCACCGTGGTGACCACCCGTGGGTCCCTCATGGCAAGCTCTAAGGATGTTAGAAGCTTCGGTGCCAAATACACAACGGCGGATGATTTGATCCGCACACGTTCGAAACAAGTAAGGGTCGTTCCAAAAATAGAACTTGACATCACGAAAGAATTTTCGTTTTTCTTGAGTTGTCATACCCTTAACGATGAAGTTACCCGCATGGTAATTTGCAAAATCCGCAAACCATGGGGTAGAAGAATCAAGCTTAGAATTCACTACACCAAGTGTCTCGAGCGGAAATGTTTCGGTGATTTCCTTAGGCTCGTAAACACTTTGGTGAGGATCTTCCAAACGAGAGAGATGATCGGCCGCTAGATTCTCGGCTCCTTTTTTATCAACGATTTTGTGATCAAATTCTTGAAAGAGGAGAATCCAACGAAGTAATCTCGGCTTTGCATCTTGTTTAGCCATGAGATACTTGATAGCCGAATGGTCCGTATACACTATGCATTTTGTCAAGACGAGATAAGGTCGGAATTTCTCAAATTCATACACCACGGCAAGGAATTCCTTTTCCGTTGTAGTGTATTTAAGTTGAGCCTCGGTCATCGTCTTGCTAGCATAGTGAATAGGCAAGAAATGTTTATCATGACGTTGCCCCGAAACGGCCCCAATAGCGTAATCACTTGCATCACACATAAGTTCAAAGGGGAGGTTCCAATTTGGAGCAACAAGAATGGGAGCTTCGGTAAGTTTCCTCTTAAGGATATCAAAGGCTCGTACACAATCTTCGTCAAAGACAAAACGTGCTTCTTTTTCAAGAAGATGTGTAATGGGTCGAGAAATCTTCGAGAAATCCTTGATGAATCGTCGATAAAAGCCCGCGTGGCCTAGGAAACTCCTAACTCCCTTGACGGTTTTGGGATGAGGTAATTTGGCGATGACGTCTACCTTAGCTTGATCTACCTCAATCCCCGCTTTCGAGACCTTGTGCCCTAAGACGATTCCACTTCTAACCATAAAATGACACTTTTCCCAATTGAGCACAAGGTTGGTTTCCTCACAACGTTTTAACATTCTCTCAAGGTTCGACAAACACGAAGTAAAGGAATCACCAAACACGGAAAAGTCATCCATGAAGACTTCCATCGTCTTCTCGATCATATCATGAAAAATAGCCATCATGCATCGTTGAAAAGTTCCCGGTGCATTACAAAGTCCGAATGGCATTCTACGATAGGCAAACGTTCCATATGGACACGTAAACGTAGTTTTTTCTTGATCACGAGGATCGATGGGAATTTGGAAGTAACCGGAAAAACCATCTAAAAAGCAATAGAAATCGTTTCCCGCAAGACGCTCCAACATTTGGTCCATGAAGGGCAAGGGAAAATGGTCTTTTCGAGTGGCTTCATTCAACTTACGATAGTCAATGCACACTCTCCATCCGGTCACGAGTCTAGTGGGAATCAACTCGTTGGCATCGTTTGGCACAACGGTCATCCCTCCCTTTTTAGGGACACAATGAATAGGACTCACCCAAGGGCTATCGGAAATAGGGTAAATCATTCCCGCGTCAAGGAGTTTAAGGACCTCCTTTTTGATGACGTCGTGAATTTTGGGGTTCACCCTCCTTTGACTTTGGATTGTTGGCTTGAAATCCTCCTCCATTAATATTTTGTGTGTACAAAATTTGGGATCGATTCCCTTAATGTCGGATAACTTCCACGCAATCGCCCCTTTGTGGTCCTTAAGAACATCGACAAGTGCGGTTTTTTCATCATTCGAAAGTTCCTTCGCAATAATAACCGGCAACTTGTCGTCCTCCTCCAAATAGACATACTCGAGGTGAGGAGGTAAATCTTTCAATTCGAGGATAGGTGGTTCCTCAAGTGAAGATTTGGGCTCGATACTCATAACCTCCTCGGGTGGAGGAAATGGGAAATCGTTGAGAAAATCCTTGATAATCGAGAAGTCCTCATAGTTGTCGAGGTCTTCGTCACAAGTACGTGGAACATCGAATTCTTCCAACGTAAAACCACCACCTTCGAAAGGAGTGAAGGTTGGTGTCGAATTATCAAGAATAGGATCTAACATAGTGGGATTGCCACTAGTTTCTTCATCACCAAACCCTAAAACTTCTTGTGAAAATTCCTCGCAAACCACGTCAATCATGTCAACGAGGTTTATGGTAGCAACGGAATAAACATGAGAAAGTTGAGAATTTTGAGTTGCGTTTATAACAAGTTCCTCGTCGTTGAAACGTAAGGTGATCTTTCTAGCATGCACATCAATCAAAGCCATAGACGTATCTAAAAACGAACGACCTAAAATAAGAGGAACTTGAGGATCCGTGGGGATGTCAACAACAATAAAGTCTACGGGATAGTAGAACTTCCCCACTTTCACAAAAACGTCTTCCGCCAATCCACATGCAAGAATCGTGGAATGGTCGGCCAACTCAATAGACATTCGTGAAGGAGTAAGATTAGGAAGATTGAGCGACTTGTAGATTGCAAGTGGCATCAAGTTAATGCTAGCACCAAGATCGGCCAAGGCATAGCATTCTTCCATATCTTGAATTGCACAAGGGATCAAAAATTTACCGGGATCACCGACTTTTTGAGGTATGCGATTAAGATAAACCGACGAACAACTAGACTTTTGGTGTAATTTTTCCTTGTTGTTCAACATACTCTTAAAGTTAGCGGCAAATCGAGGCATCATGACCAAGGCATCGGCGAAACTCACATTAAAGTGCAAATCACGAAACATTTTCATAAAAAGCTCAAATTGATAGTTGTCGCGCTCTTGTCGTTTCTCCTTCCTAAGTCTCGATGGGTAAGGCAAGGGTGGTGTGGGTTGGGGCATAGGCATAGCCTTTGGAATATCGGGTTCCAAAATGGGTGATGGGTCAACCGTAGGTGTGGCATGAGCGGTACTTTGTGGGCTTGAAATATGCTCCTTTTCGACCACCACCTCGGGTTCTTCCTCAATTTCCTCCACCATTGGAGTAATTGGTTGAGGAGTCGGTTCTTTAAGTGCCTTACCACTACGTGTGGTAATCACTTTCATCTCTCCCTTCGGGTTTGAAATGGTGTTACTAGGCAAACTACCCGAAGTAGAGGCTTTGTTTCCCATTACGGCTTCTAAAATTGCATTAAGCTTAACATCAAAATTATTAAACTTCACATCTTGGCTAGCGGCTTTTTGGTTAATTCTTTGTTCAAGCCTAGCATGACTTTGCTCTATCTTGTTGTTTTGACCTCGAATTTGGTTAGCAAAATCATTTTTCAATTCATTCCTCATGGCTAGATTTTCCTTAATGAAATTAGCTAACTCCTTTGCATTCTTAGCCGTCTCCTTAGCTTGATTAGCCATTTGCTCTTGAATGTTTTCCATAATCTTATCATTTGAAGTAGTGTAATTCAAAAAGTCCAATGGAAGTTCTTTGTTATTTTGAAGACCTTGACTTGCATTTTGAAAATTACGGTTTTGATTTTGATTTTGCAATTGGCTACTACTACTACTCCCTTGATTCCCATAGTTGTTATTACCCTTATAATTGTTCTTTTGATTGCTTTGGTAACCAACTTGATTGTTTCGATAATTGTTAGCATTTTGATTTGGTGAAAAACCCGGTGGAGTCAATTGATTAGTGCGAGGAACTTGACCGTTTTGGTTATAAGTTCCCGCGGCCGCGAAGGCACTCGAAGTGTTACCACCGTTGGTAATGCACTCGGAATAATCGTGAGCTCCACCACAATACATACAAGAAACCTCAACCGCTTTAATCGTAGCGGGAGCGGGTTGTTCACCAACTTTAAACTCAATTAACAATCCTTTAAGCTTATCAAAAATCTTGTTCTCCAAATTAGCCTCGATTTGGCAAGCATCAACGTTGTGTGACAAACTAGGTGAAGATGAAGACGAAGCCTTACGAACACTCGACGTGCTACGAGGACTATACACCTTAGACCTATTCTCAATAATTACCAATGCTTCCTCGACCGTCTTACACAAGAAATTACCACCCGCGGCGGCATTAAGATAATCACGCTCATGATCGTTCAAGCCATTGTAAAACGTGTCTATTTGATGCAAGTCGGAAAAACCATGATGAGGACATTCGTGCAACATTTCCTTAAACCTATTCCAAGCCGTTGAAAAACTCTCATTAAACTCTTGCGAAAACTTTGAAATCTCGTTTTTCAAGTGCGTAGTCTTAGAGGGCGGAAAAAATTGGTTTACGAATTTTGAAACGAGATCCTTCCACGTCAATATAGAATTGGGTGGCTCTTTCTCTAACAAAATTTTTGCGGGCCCCGCTAAGGAATACGGAAAAAGCATCATCTTAATCGAGTCGTTTGAAACATCCTTAAACTTGCACGTGGCGGTGAGACGATTAAATTGGCGAATGTGGTTATGCGGGTTGTCCTTTTCGTCCCCTCGAAACTTGTTGTTTTGAATCATGGACAACAAACCCGTCTTAACCTCAAAATTCTCCGCAAGGATAGCGGGAATCACAATCGCTTCTCCATAACCCTCGGTGGGTGCTTGAAGCAACTCCATCATAGTTCGATTAGCCATGGGTGCTTCTTTCACTATAATGGGTTCGTCAATAGGAGAGTCCTCACTAGTAGGAGTGAGTGATTTGTTTCTTCGTTTACGAGCACGTCTAGCTTTAGAGCGAGTTTGCATAAACGTCACGTACAACGAAAAGGCGAGCAAAGAAGATTCTTTTTGGTGTTTTTACTTTTTCAATTTTTTTGTGGTTTTTGATTGTTTTTAACTTTTTTGGATTTTTTGGAATGTATTAAGTAGACCAAAATCTACAAATCTCCTCCTTAATCAAATCTCTTGATTAACGAAGCCTCAAGGAATGAAAACGATCACGTGAAGTGAACGCCTTCGATGACTTTAGAACGATGGTGGAACACCAAATCGTTCAAGAGGGTTTAATCAAATGAAACCAAGAAAATATATATGATACTTAGTAATACTTTGGGCGGCAAAACCCTCGATTCACTCTCAAAATCAAATACGCACAAGCAAGCGGAGGAAACGAGGCGGCGCGAAGCACTTAAGAGCCTTTTTCCTTTAGGTCGTGAAATACAACCGCCTTATACCCACCTTATAGTTTGTATTATCAAAATCAAGCTTCACGAAAGTATTTATCTATTTTTGCCTTTTTTCTTTGGTTTGAGATTCGAATACAATGATCGAGTGATGAAATCCCGAATCAAGGTTGTGATTGCTCACGTATTTGGAGTACTTGTAAATTTATTGTTCTACGTATACAATATAGTAATAATATTCACAAAAATCGAAAAACGATAATACGTATTAATAGAGTGCTATTAATACAAATACTTTTATGGCTATATATAAAAACAACAATGGTTCAACCAAAACACAACACGCCTCCCCGGCAGCGGCGCCAAAATTGATGTAGTGATTTTGTACCCTTTAGGAAAAGGATGACAAATGGTGGAAGTATTAAGTGTCGGTTTAGGAAAACCGAGCACCAATGACCAAGCAAGTTCGTTTCCCAAGGAGGCAAGTGAGTTGTGTTGAGAGTTGATATATGATGTTTGTGATTATGAAGATTTATGAAAGAAATGAGATTAGAAAAGAAGAGACGGTTACGACTACGAATTAAACTACGACGAAAAAGGGCGTAAACGTAAAACCGTAAAAAAAACGACAAAAATAAAAATTTTCAACCTAAAAATTAATTATAAGCTAAAACAAGTCTAAAATAATATAAATAAGGAATAAAATCCAATAAAAATATTTTAAAACCTTTTATTAATTAAATATTCAATTTTAAATGCTAATTAAAGCCCTAAAATTAAATATAATTAATCAAAATGTCCAAAATATGATTTTATGGAACAAATAACTTACTTATATTATTCAACAACTAAAAAGTATTTTTTTGTATTTTTAAATTACTTTTTACTATTTTTAAATTACTTAAAACTCTTTTAAAATTAAAATAATTATAAAAAATAATAAAATAATGCTAAAAATAATCTACCAATTTTAAAAATCCTATTTTACTCTAATGAACAGTAGAAAAATGAAAAATCTTGAAAAATATTAAATTTTCCACTAAATGACAAAACTAGCTTAATTAAAACCCTAATTAACTTAAATTAATTATAAAATTAATTAAAAAGGTGAACAGTAACTAATTTTTAAACCAAAAACCTTAAAATATTATTCTAAGTTCAGAAAAATTGATTAAACCTAAAAATATTACTTTTTGGCACTAAAAGACAAAAACAGAAACTTTAAAATTAATTAAAAATAGCTAAATAACCTAAAAATTACTAAATGAACAGTAAATAAAAATTTTATTAATCAGAAAAATCCAAAATTAAATAAGAAAAATAATGGCACTGGTTTCAAGGTCTAATTCCACTTTTTGGGCACTAAAGACAAAAAAGGAAGAAATCAGATAGTGACATGTGCTGGACTTTTGTCCTTTAGCTCAGCAGTGGTAAAAAGGACACTAGCAGTGGGAAAGGAGTTCCCACTGACAGTGTAAATTTTTGGTTTGATTTTCAATAAGCTTAGGAAAGCTTATTTTGATAGCTTATTTGGGACAATAAGGCACCCTTATACTCTTTGGAGTATAAGGAGTCAATAAGCACACAAAAATCAAGCAGTCACTTAACAAAATAAGCACCAATTAAGCTTACAAGTTTCTGATTAAGCCAAGAGTAGTCTGATGAACAGTAAACACAATTTTCATGCACAAATCCGGATTTCAAGAGCCTTAAGCTTGCATACAAATCCACAATCTAGCATACAACTGATTCACAACTCTAACACAACCTATCTCCTAACAATCTACCAAGTTTGAAGGTCAAATCAACACAAAATCATGCACAATATGCAGTTTTCTGATTTTAGCTATGTTTTACCTTTTTAAGCATGCAAATTGTTTAAAACCTACTCAAACTAAAACCAAAGACCATATAGCACTCAAATATAACCTAGGTGATGTTTCTAGACAAGTTTTAACATGCAATTTTATCACAAATGCCTGCTGATCCCTTGACCCAAACACCCCTTTAATTCAGTAAACACAAATTTCAACAAGCAAACCTAAACAAATCTACCCAAATCTGATTCAAAGCTATCTAAACATGCATGTAAACACATAAGAACACAACTCAAACAACTTAAACACACAATCTAAGCAGATTCATGCAAAATCACTTAGACTACAAATTTTTCAGAAACTTAAAAAAATAAAAGGGAAATGAAAGCTACCTTGTTGGGCTTACTTCCAAGCCCAACAGTGGCTGATAAGCCACCTCCAATACACCCGGGTGTATGATGACAATGATCAACTCTTCTTAACAAACCTGTTTAAGAAAATCAAAAGGGGAAAAAAACACAAATGCTATAAACTGTTTACTTTTCTTTCTTTCTTAAAATCTTTCCACAACTTTACCAATGTTTAAAAACACTTAATAACACTTGATTAATCCAGATTAAACAGACTTGAAACAAAATCTTAACAAGAATCTCACTTTTCAGAAAAACTTGCAAAGATTTGAAAATTTTTAAAAACAAACAAACTTGAAGACAAATTAACTCAGGAAAGAAAACAACTTAAAACATTAATGCTGGAAAGTAAATTTTGTTCTCAGTCATATGTAGGGTAAACAAAGTTTCATTCATTCATAAAGAAAACGTTTTTACATAAAAACTGGAACAAGGAAATGCTAACAGGCTAGCATCCTTTATATAAGCAACTAAAGAGTATTCTAGAAATGAGAAACCCTAATAAGCTAATTCCCCAATCTGCCCTTGAAGATTTGACTGGAATCTTGGTCAAAAATGAGTCTTGTGACCTCTTGTACTGTTTACAGCTAGCAATCTTGATCTTGGCCGTTTATAAGGAACCTTTGGGACCAAGGAATGAAATCCCACCACTAATCTTGTCGGGTTGGGGTTTTGTGTTGAAAGTGACGTTGCAGGGCATGCCCATGTGGGGTGTTGGGATGAGCTGGAGGTTGTTTTTGAAAGTGGGGAAGTGATGTTGATAGGTTGAATCATCAATCTGGAGGTTCTTATAGATTAACCCTTTGATTAAGGGTTTAATTGAATTAGGGTTTAAGGGTGAGGGTGATGATAAACAGGCGTGTTTAAATCCATTTGGGTGGGTTAAGTATTTAAAAAACGTGTTTACCACCATTTTTTTGTAAATAAACAAGTTTAATTTAAGAAGGCTTCACAAGGGGTTTGTGATAGGGTCAAAAAAGAGGTTATGGACTGGTTGGTTTGGGTAGTGGACTGGCAGAGGTGACGTGTCAGTGTATAAGTGGAGGGTGAAGTTATGCTGTCTGGCCACTAATGGTCCCTGAACTCTCTTCACATCTTCATTTTGTATTATCAGCCCACAAAACCCATTTCCTTTGTATTTAACTTTCAGCACTTGTCATTTTTGGCACAATGTTTTTGCAATCTTGAAACAAGGACCATTTATGCAATATCTTCATTTTCCAAGGACTGAATTTGCCATATTTTCAATCTTCAAGGCTTTGACTTGTTGGTTGACTTCTTGGAGGACCATATTTGACAATTTAGATTTGATGAGGGACTAAATTTGCCAATTCTTCAAAGTTAAGGGTCCTTTTTGTAATTTTGACAAACTTTAGGGACCAAACTTGTAATTATGAAGATACAAGGGTATAAAGTGTCAATTCTTCAAACTTGGAGGACCAATCTTCAATATTCTTCAAATCTTCAAGGGTTTTCTTTGGAAAATTCCTCACTAGGGCTTGGTTCATCGTGCGGCTTCGTTTCCCGTGTTCGTTTTTGCGTGATTCTTGTGATCTTTTGTCATTTTCTCAATATCCGTACCTAAATTACACAAGCAACAAACACAAGCATATATTTGGGTATTTTGATGATATTTAATGCATTTTAAGTCCAAAAAGAACGATGAGACCATGTATAAAAGCCGTCTCATCAAAGGACAATGTTTATATTAAGTGTAGGGGGGACTTCTATCGAAGTTAAGTCGCCTTTTCATTGTATTTGTCCTCATTTTAACCGGAAAATCAATTTTTCGACATTTTTCAAAAATTTTGATCTATTTTGGCCTATTAGTTTTTCCCTTTGTATAGTTATTTTCTTTCTTTACTAGAATAAATTTTAATAAAGTGGTTTTAATTTTCAAACGTTGTGAATCTTTTGACTCAACCCGAGTTTACTTATCTAAGTTTACTCTAGCTAGTATCCTTAACGTTTTTAAGTCAAGTTTTGCTAGGCTTTTATATAGGGAGCTATAAAACGCGAAAGTCTTAACTATCACGGGTTAAGAACAAGAACTTTTCGCAAGTTCCTATAATTGATCCTAGAGAGTTGTTTATCAAGGGAACTTTAAAACGCGATTTCTAAACTTGAAAAAGTCTAAGAATTTGCAAGATCCTATAGGCGACTCGAAAACCCAAAACTTTGATTTAATAGGCTAAGCATCCACGAGTCTCATTCCTTGAGATTTTAAACTGTGGAGAACGAGAGATGATAGAGTCAATTATAAGTTTGGTATTCTTTCGTGAATTTATGTGAGTTAATTATAAGCCTATTCTCCCATCGCCTGCTAATAAATTTATCTGCAATAATTAAGGTTGTACGATTTGAAAAGTTACTTAGCTTCTAGCGCAAGATCGTTTAAAAGTTGCTCAGTATGGATTAGAGTTCATAGCCAAGGCATAACTTATTGAAGCGAGATGCGAAGATTGGCGAGTCCGAAAAGGCCCTAACAAGGCATGAGGGCTATATTTTGTTGCTAAATATCCAAAGTGATGTGAAGAATCATTTATCGAGAATCAATATGAAGGATCGAGACACACGACGAAAAGCAAAAACTCCCCAAAAGTCATGGAGAAGTGTATCCGAAAAGGCCCTAACAAGGTATGAGGATAAATATATCCAAGTCCAAAAAGGAGGCGGATCGTTGTATATCAAAGTCCAAAATAAAGATTGGAGAAAAATGAAGAAGTCGTGGTCCAAATATGAAGAATCTCTCAAAATTCCAAGTGAAGAAATTCCTATTATGAAGAGAAGGCCATTATTTCATGAACGTCTCTCAAGGTTTGATGTATGAAGTCACTGCCAAATATCGGTCCGAGAAAGGTCTCAAATCGTGAAGCGAGTTATGCCAAGATATGAACTTTATGAGGTCCCGAGAAGCAGTTTTAAAAGATTTTGTCCTTTAGCTAACTGTTGATTAAATCGTTCACTTTATTTTAGGCCTAAATAACTATCGAAATAAGTCAAAAATGCATCCTCGTGATCATTCAAGACAACAATAAAATATAAGAGATACACCTAGGAATAAGGGAGTCTAAGTGAATAATTGGCCCACATGAGTTCATGTTAGTTTGCTAACTTATAATAACAATGATCTCGTTTTTAAGCTTGGTTTGGAGAAAGTGAAAACTTGAGAATGATGATCATTCATGACATTTCCAAAACCCGAAGGTATGTTTTTGATTTATTTATGTTTATAATTTTTTTTATCTCTTTAGTAAAGGCCAATGTGGGTTGATTATGATGAAAAGTGTAAACGTGCTTTGTAACCAATGCATTGCATGAGGACATTGCAATGGTCAAGTGTAGGGGATTTGATAGGTGTGTAAACACCCATCCTTTTTACCACTTAATTACAATAATAACCGAGCCAAAACGTGTATTTTATGTCATTTATGTCGGAATTATGCGTGGTTTGTGTTTTTGTTGTGATTTAGGACGAAAAGGTGAAAAGTGGAGAAAACACGGGCATTCACGGGCTTTTATCGAAGAAAAAGACGAAAGACGAAGTCAAGAAGTCAAGAGTGCAAAAAGAACGGAAGTCCAAGACCAATTCTGAAGATTTATCGAAGAAAAAGTCAAAAGACGGAAGTTTACTTAAAGCCGAAGAACTCCAGTCTTATTTATTGAAGAATTAAAAGAAAAGTTCAAAGAAATCCCGAGACAAAGTCATTAAAGTCCAAGATTTAAGAAGATTAAATGGCTTAAGGACTTAAGTGTGCAATTAAGGAAAAATGAAAGAGGGGAGGAAGCTTCCTAAGCACTCCCTAATCCTCCCCTATATATAGATTAGCATTTCATTTCATTAGTTTTTGTTGGATAGCTTGACAAACTATTTCTTCCACTTTAATTTTGTGCACCTTTAATTTTCATGTTCATTTAAATTCCTTGTCTTGCACCTTAATTACATTTAATTTCAAGTAAGTTTCCTTTTAATTATTGTCAATCTTTACTTTATTGTTTGATCTCCTATCTTCCTTTCTTTAATCTTTATGTTTATTTGTTCATGTTCATGTTCTTATTTTTATTGATTTGATTAAAGTGGGTTTTGATTATTGTGGTTAGTTTTGTTATTTTGATTGTTTTGGATTGTTTGATTATCATTAGTAGATGTTTTGTGATTAGTTTAATTTAATCTTGTGGTTGATTTTGATTAGTTTTTATCTAGATCCGTATTATTTCCTTTCTCCTTGTTCTTCGTGTTTTCTGTTACTGTATTTCCAGCAGATATTCCGGATCAAGCCCAGCTATTCCGAGTGAAGGAGTTTGTGCAAGATTATTCCGTATCAAGGGTGTTTATCCGGAATATTAGACATTCCGGATCAATAGTGCTTATTCGGAATAATTTATTATTCCGGATCAAGCATTTCATCCGGAATATCCAAACATTCCGGATCAGCCTTTTATTCCGGATCAACTGAATATTCAGAATCAAGGAGTCATTCCGGATCAAGGAACTTTATTCGGAATATTTAATTATTCCGGATCAAAGACTTCATCCGGAATCTTCAACATTCCGGATCAAGGAAGTTATTCCGGATCAAGCACAACATTCCGGATCAAGGCTTTATTCCGAATCAAGACTTTATTCCGGATAAGTGACATATTCCGCATAAAGGATTTATTCCGGATCAAGGGTTTTGGTCAATATTTCGAGTGAAGAAGAACATTCTGAACGAATGTGACATTCCGGATGAATGTTTATTCCGAACGAAGGTTTATTCCGGATGAGCTATTTTTCAGGTTCTTTTTAGTTTCTGTTTTTAATTTTTAATTTTCAAGCTTTATTTTTCCCGCCTCTTTACTTGGCTGCACTTTAAGTTTATTTTCCTTAGATTTATTTTAGCCTTGCCTTAGTTTTAAGTTTTAATTGCGTCTTAAGTTTGCCTTAGATAGATTTAAGTTTGCGTTATTTACTTTTAGTGCCTTTTAATTTTCGTCACACTTTTAAATACTTGTCATTTACTTTAAATTAGACTTAGATTTACTTTATTGTCATTTTCATTTACGTTTTTACACTTTTAATATACTACAATGACACAACTATTTGTTCCACCAAAGAACAGCTGAGTCGCATAGTTAACCAGGATCAATTCGATTAGACATACATCAACGAATCTTTTTACCTGGCCAAAAGTCAGTTATCATTTGTCATGGGTAAGAGGTAGGACTGTTACCTACTTACCTAGACTCCTGTTATGATGAGATATTGTCATGACCTTTGTGTCGCCATTTATGACATTATATTTGCATTTTAGTTTTCTCAATAGAGACACCGTTTGTTGTGATGATATCCTTACGTCGTGCCCCATATTCCGCCATGGTGCGGTGTGACATACCCTTTTGTGTAACACCCTATTTTGGTAAATGGAATGTCACGCATGATTATGGCGTGTCATCAAAGCATACAAGGATAAATGTATTAAACATTACATGACAGTAAAGGAAATACTAGAAACAAACATCGGTACCCCAAAGTAAAGCTCATCACACACAAAGATAAGTACTGTAAACTAAAAGGACTAAACAATATCCATGGAAATGAGTAGAAAAAGTATGATGATAAGCATAAAGTAATGAAGGCTAGAAAGCTTCCAATCCATATGCACGTACGCTTAAAGTCTACGAGCGTCCCTGAGTACCTGCCGTTTTGGGAACATGAAAGGAAAACGGCTGAGCATAACGCTCAGTGCACGGATATACAAGCATAGAATGAATAACATAAGTGTATACAACATATAGCAGCGGAATAGATTAAGTACTGGAAAACCTGACGTAACTTAGTAAAACTGGTTTTTTAGTTTGAAAAGCCTTATGTTTATCTTATAAAAACTGTTTAACATGTTTACCATTAGCCAATATAGGTCATGAAATATCAACGTGCATGAATACTTGGAGAGGTGACCTCGTCATGCAATTAGAGGGGTTGCCTCTAATTAATATAAGTTTGGGTAGGAGGGATCAGATCCTTGTGAAGGATGCAAGACACACACCACATTCACCTAAATAATCTGTAAAAACATGTAACCTAGGATGCACCCATACGCCCCACATGATAATAATAATATGGCGAAAAGCTGAAGGGACGCCACGAGCTATCACTCCGCCGTGGTGAAGTCATTACACTGGTGCCTCCAGTGTTATGGTTATGGTACCTCCATAACTAGGTGAAACTGGTCATACATGTATATGGCTTAGGCATTTATTAAACATAAGCTAATCAAAACATATAAAACATATACTGGGAAAACAGTTTGCTGCATACGGGGAAATCCTAATAAGGAAAGAATGTCCATACTGAAAGGACAGAGAATCCGTACCTTATGTACAGTGAACGAAGAAGATGAACGGAAGAGAATCCTACTTCGATCTCACTAATGCTACATAAATCATATACGTGTATAAGTGTTCTGATTACTGAGTACGTAACTGGTTCTATATCATGTTTTAGCTTGTTTTATATGTTCATGTCATGTTTTACTGATTTTATCGTGATGTTGTGTTTATCATGTATTCTGTCTATTCTGATTATGTATTACTTGTATTTCTTGTATTATTATACTTGTTGTGTAATAATAAGTAACTTTATAAAAATAGCAGGTTTCCTAAAATAGAAAGTTTCCAAAAATATAAAGTTTCCAAAAATAGAAAGTTTCCAAAAATGGAAAGTTCCAAAATCAGAAAGTTTCCAAAAATAGATAAGCTGCCTAAAATAAATAAATTTCTAAAAATAGAAAGTTTCCATAATTAGAAATAAGCTGGATTATTAAGCTAATAATATAAGCTTAAGTTTTACTGATTAATATGCTAACACATGTAATTAATAGTATAGTTTATTAATTAATACATGTAAATTAAATAAACTATGTGTTATAAGATTTAATTAAATATAACATGATTTAATTAAATTAAGGTGTAAATAATACTTAGGTTAAAACATTTTTTTAGTATTTAATATTAATATAACCTAAGTCATGGAAATTAATTAATTATATGTCATGTTTTTAATAATTAATTAATTACATTAGTCTAAATTAAATCATAAAATAATTAGGTTATAATCATGTATTATTACTAATAATAATTAACCTAAGTCATGTCTAGATTAAATTAATTATATAGCATGTTAAATTAATTTAATTAATCTTGTAATTATTTAACTTGTAAAAATAATTAACTTGTAAAATTAAGTCATGAACCGAACCCGTGTTTTAAATCTAAACATGTGGCGAACCAGCTTGGCCGGTTGCCACTGTTTGTGCAAAGGTGCCACCAGCTTAAGCCGGTGCCCCTTGGTCCTTGGCTAGCCGCCGCTCATGCGGCGTTCCCCCTGCTTGTTCATATTAGCCACTGTCTTATATCGGTGGTGTTTGTTTGCTTCCAGCCGAGACCCCCAAACTAAACGGTACCCCGACATGCATCAGGGTCCCTTGTTCTTGCTGCCGAACCACCAAGACCACACCGAGACCACTTGGTCTCGGTTGTTGGTGCGAAACAAACCAAGCCGAGAGCCTGGGGCTCTCGGTTGTGTGTGTCGGCCAAACCAAAACACCCTAAACCACATGTTTTTAACCCCCATGATTAGATCTACAAGTTTTATTAATAGTTTTTAATAACCCTTGATTTCACGTGTTCTAGATCTAATAAATAATTAAAAAGAAAAAGGTTTAAGGAATTACCGATGCGTGAACAAAAGGAAAATAATAACACGAACGATCTTGCAAGAATTGGATCACCAAAAATCAACAACACCCCTTCTTGTGGTGTTTAAAATCAGCGGCCAAAGGAAGAAAAAGGAGAAAAGAGAGGCTAGGGTTTTGTATATTTTTCTAAATCTCTGTAAATGAAAATATGTTTTCCCTTTTCCTTGTTTTAGTTAAATCAAAAGTGGGCTTGGCCCCTTCCTTGTATTCATTCCGCGGGTAGGTGGGGCCCACAAGGGAAACAAGTTGTTTTTCCATATTCTAATTATTTACGTGTTCTCATGTCATATTTACGTGATTTATTTATCTATTGTTCGTGTTATATATATATTTATACGTAATCGTAATAAATATTATTGAAATACATAATAATAGGTTCGTGATTATTTACGTTCATGATTTCATGTTATAATCATTGTTGATAATAATTATCGTGTCTTAATACGTATTAAATACATATCGTGTAATAACACGTACGTAATACTTGTAATTACTATTCGTGAAACGTACACATGTTATATTAGAAAGGTTTTAATCATGTACGTACGATTCTAAGGGTACTATTCATGGTAAAAGCATGCGGGTTTTACAACTCTTCCCCCCTAAAAAGAATAATATAGATAACGTAAACTGAAAAAGAAGAACATACCTGAATTCAAAATATGAAATGAGGGTAAGAAGCCCGGATAGAATCCTCTGTTTCCCAACTGGCTTCCCTCTCGGTATGATCCCTCCAAAGGATTTTGACGAATGGAATCATCTTCCTCTCATGACTCGTTCTTTTCTGTCAAGAACTTGTTCGGGTTCCTCTATGAAGGTAAGATCTTCACGAATCTGTTCCAGTAGATACTGAACCATGTGAAGGGGCTGATACTTGTACCCTCTGAGTAAGGACACATGGAAAACATCGTGAACATGAGAAAGCTGCGGAGGTAACGCTAAACGATAAGATACTTCACTGACTCGCTCAATGACATCAAACGGTCCGATGAATCGAGGACTGAGCTTCCCTTTAATTCCGAAACGTCTAACACCACGTGCCGGCGATACCTTAAGGAAGACGTGATCTCCAACGTTAAAATGTAAGTCCCTACGATGCTTGTCGACATAACACTTTTGACGTGACCGTGCTTCTTACAATTTCTGCTTAGCTACTGCGACCTTATCGCTGGTCAACTCTGTCATTTCTGGTCCTTCAAGTGTTCGCTCACCAACTTGATCCCAACAGATTGGGGCGCGACACTTTCTGCCATACAACATCTCGAATGGAGCACACTTAATACTTGCGTGCCAACTGTTTTTGTATGCAAACTCTACCAAACAAATGTAATCGTCCCAATCTCCCGTCCATTCCAACGCACATGACCTCAACATGTCTTCTAATGTGTGAATTGTTCGCTCCGATTGCCCGTCTGTTTGAGGATGAAATGTCGTGCTAAGCTTAAGTTTTGTACCCCAAGCTTTCTGTAGACTCCTCCAAAATCGTGAAGTGAAAAGAGGATCTCTGTCTGAGACGATGCTGGATGGAGCACAATGAAGTCTCTTGATCTCCTTCTTGTAAGTATCGGCGAGTTTACTGACCAAATCTTCCTTGTGGATCGGTAAGAAATGAGCTGACTTAGTAAGTCGATCAACGATAACCCAAATCGCATCGTGCTTCCTCTTTGTCTGCGGAATACCGGTAACAAAATCCATGGTGATCTTCTCCCACTTCCACTCTGGAATATCTAACGGTTGTAAAAGACCGCCAGATCGTTGATGCTCGATCTTAACCTGCTGGCAGGTAAGACATTTGGAGACGTAAGTCGGAACATCCTGTTTCATACCACTCCACCAAAAGTATTGCTTGATGTCATGGTACATCTTGGTCGAACCAGGATGAATAGAGAATGGGGAGCTATGAGCCTCAGCAAGCAATGCTTCCCGGAGTTCTTGATCATCAGGAACACAAAGTCTCGTGCCCTGCCATAAGATACCGTCTGCGTCTACTGGAAATTCTGTCTGCTTCTCCAAATTCTGAATTATTGCCCAGATTTCACCATCATCCTTCTGAGCTTCCTTGATCCTAAAGAGTAACTCGGGTTCCACTCTAAGATTCGCCCAGTAACCGTGCTGTCCACGTACCATGATCTAAATGTCTTGTCGCTCTAAGTCTCTTATAATTTCCTCCTCAATTTTAATGTCGTTTATCATTCCGGAATTTCTGCTCAGTGCATCTACCACTACATTCGCCTTGCCAGGATGATACTGCATGTTCAATTCACGTTGAGTGAAGATGTACTTCAAGCTCTTGTGGTCCGTGAAAATGTCACATGATTCTCCATACAAGTAGTGCCTCCATATCTTTAATGCAAACACGACTGCTGCAAGTTCCAAGTCATGCGTAGGGTAATTTTCCTCATAAGGCTTAAGCTGCTGTGAAGCGTACGCGATCACTTTCCCATGTTGCATGAGAACACAGCCAAGTCCCTTCCCTGATGCATCACTGTAGATCTGAAATACACTTGTACCAGATGGGAGAGTAAGAATCGGTGCAGATACTAACTTCTGCTTTAGATCTTCAAAGCCCTTCTCTCGTTCTTCATTCCAGACGAATTTCTCCCCTTTCCGCATCAGTTTGGTCAGTGGTAGTGCTAAACGGGAAAAGTTCTCCACGAACCTATGGTAGTAACCAGCTAAGCCTAGGAAACTACGAACTTCAGTCGCTGATGTCGGTCTTGGCCACTTGGTAATAGCCTCAACCTTTGCTGGATCCATAGTGATTCCTTTTCCTGATACAATGTGACTTAAGAATGCCACCTTGTCTAACCAGAACTCACACTTAGAGAATTTAGGATACAGCTGCTTCTGGCGAAGAATCTGTAACACTGTACGAAGATGGTCTTCGTGTTCCTCCTTTGACTTAGAGAATATTAGGATGTCGTCAATGAAGACAATGACAAACTTTTCCAGAAATTCATGGAAGATTTTGTTCATCAAATCCATGGACACTCTTGGAGCATTGGTAAGGCTAAATGTCATGCCTAGGAATTTGTGGTGGCCATAGCGTGTACGGAAAGCAGTCTTGGCGATGTCCTGCTCTTTAACCCGTAGCTGATGATAGCCCGACCTCAGATCAATTTTGGAGAAATGTTTGGCCCCGTGGAGTTGGTCAAATAAATCGTCAATGCGTGGTATAAGATACCTATTCCTGATGGTGATCTTCTTGTGCTCGCGATAGTCTATGCAAAGACGTATACTGCCGTCCTTCTTCTTCACGAATAAGACCGGTGCGCCCCATGGAGATGCGCTCAGTCGAATGAAGCCTCGTTCTAGAAGTTCTTGCAATTGATCCTTCAGCTCCTTCAACTCTATGGGGGCCATGCGATAAGGAGTCTTGGAAATCGGCTCAGCTCCTGGGATGAGCTCGATATTAAACTCTACTTCACGTGCAGGTGGTATACCTGGAAGTTCTTCTGGAAATACATCTTGAAATTCTGACACTATCGGCTGATTCTGAATTGATAGAGATTCAGCATCCATGTCATGAACAGTAGCTAAATAACCCTCGCAACCATGTGAAAGTAATGCACGTGCTTGCAGGGTCGATATGATTTGTACAGACTTTCCGGGTACGAACCATTGTGAATGTACTTTGGTGCATTAACATCATCGAAGATGACTCGATATGAATGGCAGTATATGGTAGCATGATGCTTGGATAGCCAGTCCATGCCCAATATCATGTCAAAATCATTCATGTCTAGCAGAAGTGCGTCAACAGGACGAATCTTGTCATCAAACTCTAGGGGAAGGATCTTGTACACAATGGTTATGCTTACAGAGTCTCTTAAAGGCGTGGAAATGTTTAGTACATTCTCTAATAGCATAGGGGATATTCTAACATTCTTAGCATAAGCAGTAGAAATGACCGAATGAGTAGCACCCGTGTCAAATAGAACACATGCAGCTTGACCATACATATACAAGATTCCAGTGACGGTACATGTAGACTTGTTGGCCTGATCGCGAGAAGTCGTGTAAACGCATCTACTAGTAGGAGGCGGCTTGGTATCAGCATGTCCCGATGTGCCCTCCATCTCGCCCTTGCGGTAGTCCTTCATGCGATGGCCAGGAAGACCACACTTGAAGCATGTGTCGATGTCGCAGCGACACAGACCTGGGTGCCTACAGTTGCAGGTAGTGCAAAGAGGATGAGTATATCCTCCAGCAGGTGACCTTGTTGGCTGAGAGCCTGATAAGAACAATATACATGAGACATGATAATAGGTACAAAGGATAATGCGGAAAATTCGTAAGATGGAATACCAGTGATAGCTGGACGGTTAGGCTGTGAACCTCTTTGGTTCTGGTCCCTCCCGTTACCATGATTCCTGGTAGAAGATTCCCTAATGTGTCAGAATTATGAAGTATTGCATGTAATGATAAGAAAATGAGTTAGTATATGGACCTGCTGCTGTTGGAGTTTCCACCGTTGTTACGGTAATTATCATTACCGCCACGCCTATCCGTAGCAGAATGGTCATGAGTCTGACCGTTTCCCTTGGGCTGATTAGGCTGTTGCTGAGTAGCCGGCTGAGACCGGTCCCCAGTCTTCTGCCTGGAAGATATAGTTTAAAAGAGATGTAAATATTTACATATACTGAATAATACGTTTTTGTCACCGCTGAATAACGAATGTTTACCTCTTCTCAGGTCTCTCTGATTCCCCAAACTCTTCCCTTTCTTGCATCATCTCTAGCTTACGTGCTGCATCGGCCACTTGTGTCACCATGTAGAACGTAGCACACACCAAGTTGTTTGCGACCGATGTACGAAGAGCCCACTAGAAGTTGTATGCTTGCTCTTCGGGAGTACCTGCTGCTGCTTCAAGAAAATTAGCCAAACGAAGAAAGCGCTGCATAAACTCGTTGTTGTTCTCTCCAGCTCTTTGTCTGATTCCATGGTACTCTCTCTTCAGCTTGTCTTGCTCAGCCTTGGGAAAGAACTGTCCCATCACCAAATTCCTGAACTGAGCCCAAGTCAAACCAGCCACCCATTATCACCTCCCCCAGACTACTTCAGTGCCTTCTACCATGATAGAAAATCACCTTCAAACCGGTAACAGGCCAACCTCAACTTGAAGACGGGGTCACAACCCATTGCATTGAAGATCTTCTCAATGTGAGCCAACCAGCTTTTAGCTTCACTAAGGCTATCTGTTTTCTCAAAGGATCGAGGGCGTAGCTTATTGAATCTCTCTAACCATGTGACCAATGTTGCTGGAGGAGGAGGAGGAGGTACTGGGTGTTGTTGCTGATTGGTGGCAACCTGCACCTCAGCCCGGATTTCGTTCCTCAGCTGAGGAAGCATAGCTTGGATTGCAGCTTGGACTGCTGCATTGAGTTGTTCCTGTTCGCGTGTGAGAACCATCTGACAATATAACATAAAAATACATGATTAAACTGATCAAAACATAAAATATATACATGAAAAAAATTTATACCAATAAATCATGAGAAAAAATGTATGCAGGAAAACTAGTACATGAATGCATGATGCAGTTTTATGTAAAATTTTATATGAGCGAGAGTGAATGCCTATGGTCAGTTCACTCAAAACAAAAGACATGGCGAGGGGACGCCAATGGGTCGGTCCCAAAGTTAAAAGTTTCAATAAAACACATGCGACTAAATAGGGTCAGTCCTGTACCAACCATTACTTAGTCATAATCCTGCGACAATGACATATATATGAATGCATGAAAACAATGAATGCATGAAAACCGACTGTCAGTTCTAGGAAGACCATAGTGACTACCCACTAATCACAGGTCGTGTTTTGAGAGCCTACAGGTCGAAGCCTTGGCTCTGATACCATAATTGTAACACCCCATTTTGGTAAATGGAATGTCACGCGTGATTATGGAGTTTCATCAAAGCATACAAGGATAAATGTATTAAACATTACATGACCGTAAAGTAAATACCAGAAACAAACATCGGTACCCCAAAGTAAAGCTCATCACACACAAACATAAGTAATGTAAATGAAGAGGACTAAACAATGTCCATGGAAATGAGTAACAAAAGTATGATGATTAGCATAAAGTAATGAAGGCTAGAAAGCTTCCAATCCATATGTACTTACGTTTAAAGTCTACGAGGGTCCCTGAGTACCTGCCATTTTGGGAACATGAAAGGAAAACGGCTGAGCATAACGCTCAGTGCACAGATATACAAGCATAGAATGAATAACATAAGCGTATACAATATATAGCAGCAGAATAGATTAAGTACTAGAAAACCTGACGTAACTTAGTAAAACTGGTTTTATAGTTTGAAAAGCCTTATGTTTATCTTATAAAAACTGTTTAACATGTTTACCATTAGCCAATATAGGTCATGAAATATCAACGTGCATGAATACTTGGAGGGGTGACCTCGACATGCAATTAGAGGGGCTGCCTCTAATTAATATAAGTTTGGGTAGGAGGTATCAGCTCCATGTGAAGGATCCAAGGCACACACCACATTCACCTGAATAATCTATAAAAACATGTAACCTAGGATGCACCCATACGCCCCACATGATATTAATAATATGGCCAAAAGCTGAAGGGACGCCACAAGCTATCACTCCGCCGTGGTGAAGTCATAACACTGGTTCCTCCAGTGTTATGGTTATGGTACCTCCATAACTATGTGAAACTGGTCATGCATGTATATGGCTTAGGTATTTATTAAATATAAGAAAATCAAAACATATAAAACATATAATAGGAAAATAGTTGGCTGCATACGGGGAAATCCTAATAAGGAAAGAATGTCCATATTGAAAGGACGGAGAATCCGTACCTTGTCCAGTGAACGAAGAAGACGAACGGAAGAGAGTTCTACTTCGATCTCACTAATACTACATAAATCATATACGTGTATAAGTGTTCTGATTACTGAGTACGTAACTGGTTCTATATCATGTTTTAGCTTGTTTTATATGTTCATGTCATGTTTTACTGATTTTATCTGGATGCTGTGTTTATCATGTATTATGTCTATTATGATTAAGTATTACTTGTATTTCTTGTATTATTATACTTGTTCTGTAATAATAAGTAACTTTCTAAAAATAGCAGGTTTCCTAAAATAGAAAGTTTCCAAAAATATAAAGTTTCCAAAAATAGAAAGTTCCAAAAATAGAAAGTTTCCAAAAATAGAAAGTTTCCAAAAATAGAAAGTTTCCAAAAATAGAATAGCTGCCTAAAATAAATAAGTTTCTAAAAACAGAAAGTTTCCATAATTAGAAACAAGCTGGATTATTAAGCTAATAATATCAGCTTAAGTTTTACTGATTAATATGCTAAGTCATGTGATTAATTGTATAGTTTATTAATTAATACATGTAAATTAAATAAACTATGTGTTATAAGATTTAATATAATATAACATGATTTAATTAAATTAAGGTGTAAATAATACTTAGGTTAAAACATGTATTAATATTTAATATTAATATAACCTAAGTCATGGAATTTAATTAATTATATGTCATGTTTTGAATAATTAATTAATTACTTTAGTCTAAATTAAATCATAAAATACTTAGGTTATAATCATGTATTATTACTAATAATAATTAACCTAAGTCATGTCAAAATTAATTAATTATATAGCATGTTAAATTAATTTAATTAATCTTGTAATTATTTAACTTGTAAAAATAATTAACTTATAAAATTAAGTCATGAACCGAACCCGTGTTTTAAATCTAAACATGTCGTGAACTGGTCCGTGAAACCCCTTGAACCGGACCAACAAACACATCCTTAATAGTGGCGAACCGGCTTGGCCGGTTGCCACTGTTTGTGTAAAGGTGACACCGGCTTAAGCCGGTGCCCCTTGGTCCTTAGCTAGCCGCCGCCCATGCGGCGTTCCCCCTGCTTGTTCATATTAGCCACCGACTTATGCCGGTGGTGTTTGTTTGTTTCCAGCCGAGACCCCCAAACCAAACGGTACCCCCGACATACATCGGGGTCCGCTGTTCTTGCTGCCGAACCACCAAGACCACACCGAGACCACTTGGTCCTTGCTGTTGGTGCGAAACAAACCAAGCCGAGAGCCTGGGGCTCTCGGTTGTGTGTTTTAAATCTAATAAATAATTAAAAAGAAAAAGGTTTAAGGAATTACCGATGCGTGAACAAAAGGAAAATAATAACACGAACGATCTTGCAAGAATTGGATCACTAAAAATCAACAACACCCCTTCTTGTGGTGTTTAAAACCGGCAGCCAAAGGAAAAAAAAAGGAGAAAAGAGAGGCGAGGGTTTTCTATATTTTTCTAAATCTCTGTAAATGAAAATATGTTTTCCCTTTTCCTTGTTTTAGTTAAATCAAAAGTGGGCTTGGCCCCTTCCTTGCGTTCATGCCGCGAGTAGGTGGGGCCCACAAGGGAAACCCGTTGTTTTTTCGTTCCGTTCTAATTATTTACGTGTTCTCGTGTCGTGTTTACATGATTTATTTATCTATTGTTCGTGTTATATATATATTTAAACGTAATTGTATTAAATATTACGTAAATACATAATAATAGGTTCGTGATTATTTACGTTCGTGATTTCATGTTCGTGATTATAATTATTGTTGATAATAATTATCGTGTCTTAATACGTATTAAATACCTATCGTGTAATAACACATACGTAATACTTGTAATTACTATTCATGAAACGTAAACATTTATATTAGGAAGGTTTTAATCATGTACGTACGATTCTAAGGGTA